>JASTWF010002577.1:0-21930 GCA_030390025.1 Squalus acanthias | reverse complement strand
GCCCCTCCGACAGTGCAGGGCTCCCTCAGTACTGCCCCTCCGACAGTGCAGCGCTCCCTCAGTACTGCCCCTCCGACAGTGCAGCGCTCCCTCAGTACTGCCCCTCCGACAGTGCGGCGCTCCCTCAGTACTGCCCCTCCGACAGTGCGGCGCTCCCTCAGTACTGCCCCTCCGACAGTGCGGCGCTCCCTCAGTACTGCCCCTCCGACAGTGCAGCGCTCCCTCAGTACTGCCCCTTGACAGTGCAGCGCTCCCTCAGTACTGCCCCTCCGACAGTGCAGCGCTCCCTCAGTACTGCCCCTCCGACAGTGCGGCGCTCCCTCAGTACTGCCCCTCCGACAGTGCGGCACTCCCTCAGTACTGCCCCTCCGACAGTGCGGCGCTCCCTCAGTACTGCCCCTCCGACAGTGCGGCTCCCTCAGTACTGCCCCTCCGACAGTGCGGCGCTCCTCAGTACTGCCCCTCCGACAGTGCAGCGCTCCCTCAGTACTGCCCCTCCGACAGTGCAGCACTCCCTCAGTACTGCCCTCAGACAGTGCAGCGCTCCCTCAGTACTGCCCTCCGACAGTGCAGCGCTCCCTCAGTACTGCCCCTCCGACAGTGCAGCGCTCCCTCAGTACTGCCCCTCCGACAGTGCGGCGCTCCCTCAGTACTGCCCCTCCGACAGTGCAGCGCTCCCTCAGTACTGCCCCTCCGACAGTGCGGCGCTCCCTCAGTACTGCCCCTCCGACAGTGCAGCGCTCCCTCAGTACTGCCCCTCCGACAGTGCGGCGCTCCCTCAGTACTGCCCCTCCGACAGTGCGGCGCTCCCTCAGTACTGCCCCTCCGACAGTGCAGCACTCCCTCAGTACTGCCCCTCCGACAGTGCGGCGCTCCCTCAGTACTGCCCTCCGACAGTGCAGTGCTCCCTCAGTACTGCCCCTCCGACAGTGCGGCGCTCCCTCAGTACTGCCCCTCCGACAGTGCGGCGCTCCCTCAGTACTGCCCCTCCGACAGTGCGGCGCTCCCTCAGTACTGCCCTCCGACAGTGCGGCGCTCCCTCAGTACTGCCCCTCCGACAGTGCGGCGCTCCCTCAGTACTGCCCCTCCGACAGTGCAGCGCTCCCTCAGTACTGCCCTCCGACAGTGCACGCTCCCTCAGTACTGCCCTCCGACAGTGCAGCGCTCCCTCAGTACTGCCCCTCCGACAGTGCAGCGCTCCCTCAGTACTGCCCCTCCCGACAGTGCAGCGCTCCCTCAGTACTGCCCCTCCGACAGTGCGGCGCTCCCTCAGTACTGCCCCTCCGACAGTGCAGCACTCCCTCAGTACTGCCCCTCCGACAGTGCAGCGCTCCCTCAGTACTGCCCCTCCGACAGTGCTGTGCTCCCTCAGTACTGCCCTCCGACAGTGCGGCGCTCCCTCAGTACTGCCCCTCCGACAGTGCGGCGCTCCCTCAGTACTGCCCCTCCGACAGTGCAGCGCTCCCTCAGTACTGCCCCTCCGACAGTGCGGCGCTCCCTCAGTACTGCCCCTCCGACAGTGCAGCGCTCCCTCAGTACTGCCCTCCGACAGTGCGGCGCTCCCTCAGTACTGCCCCTCCGACAGTGCGGCGCTCCCTCAGTACTGCCCCTCCGACAGTGCGGCGCTCCCTCAGTACTGCCCCTCCGACAGTGCGCGCTCCCTCAGTACTGCCCCTCCGACAGTGCAGCGCTCCCTCAGTACTGCCCCTCCGACAGTGCAGCGCTCCCTCAGTACTGCCCCTCCGACAGTGCGGCGCTCCCTCAGTACTGCCCTCCGACAGTGCAGCGCTCCCTCAGTACTGCCCCTCCGACAGTGCAGCGCTCCCTCAGTACTGCCCTCCGACAGTGCAGCGCTCCCTCAGTACTGCCCCTCCGACAGTGCGGCGCTCCCTCAGTACTGCCCCTCCGACAGTGCGGCGCTCCCTCAGTACTGCCCCTCCGACAGTGCGGCGCTCCCTCAGTACTGCCCCTCCGACAGTGCAGCGCTCCCTCAGTACTGCCCCTCCGACAGTGCAGCGCTCCCTCAGTACTGCCCCTCCGACAGTGCGGCGCTCCCTCAGTACTGCCCCTCCGACAGTGCGGCGCTCCCTCAGTACTGCCCCTCCGACAGTGCAGCGCTCCCTCAGTACTGCCCCTCCGACAGTGCGGCGCTCCCTCAGTACTGCCCCTCCGACAGTGCAGCGCTCCCTCAGTACTGCCCTCCGACAGTGCAGCGCTCCCTCAGTACTGCCCCTCCGACAGTGCGGCGCTCCCTCAGTACTGCCCCTCCGACAGTGCAGCGCTCCCTCAGTACTGCCCCTCCGACAGTGCGGCGCTCCCTCAGTACTGCCCCTCCGACAGTGCAGCGCTCCCTCAGTACTGCCCCTCCGACAGTGCAGCGCTCCCTCAGTACTGCCCCTCCGACAGTGCAGCGCTCCCTCAGTACTGCCCCTCCGACAGTGCGGCGCTCCCTCAGTACTGCCCCTCCGACAGTGCAGCGCTCCCTCAGTACTGCCCCTCCGACAGTGCAGCGCTCCCTCAGTACTGCCCCCCGACAGTGCAGCGCTCCCTCAGTACTGCCCTCCGACAGTGCAGCGCTCCCTCAGTACTGCCCCTCGACAGTGCGGCGCTCCCTCAGTACTGCCCCTCCGACAGTGCGGCGCTCCCTCAGTACTGCCCCTCCGACAGTGCAGCGCTCCCTCAGTACTGCCCCTCCGACAGTGCGGCGCTCCCTCAGTACTGCCCCTCCGACAGTGCAGCGCTCCCTCAGTACTGCCCCTCCGACAGTGCGGCGCTCCCTCAGTACTGCCCCTCCGACAGTGCGGCGCTCCCTCAGTACTGCCCCTCCGACAGTGCAGCGCTCCCTCAGTACTGCCCCTCCGACAGTGCAGCTTCCCTCAGTACTGCCCCTCCGACAGTGCAGCGCTCCCTCAGTACTGCCCCTCCGACAGTGCGGCGCTCCCTCAGTACTGCCCCTCCGACAGTGCAGCGCTCCCTCAGTACTGCCCCTCCGACAGTGCAGCGCTCCCTCAGTACTGCCCCTCCGACAGTGCGGCGCTCCCTCAGTACTGCCCCTCCGACAGTGCGGCGCTCCCTCAGTACTGCCCCTCCGACAGTGCAGCGCTCCCTCAGTACTGCCCCTCCGACAGTGCAGCGCTCCCTCAGTACTGCCCCTCCGACAGTGCGGCGCTCCCTCAGTACTGCCCCTCCGACAGTGCGGCGCTCCCTCAGTACTGCCCCTCACACAGTGCAGCGCTCCCTCAGTACTGCCCTCCGACAGTGCGGCGCTCCCTCAGTACTGCCCCTCCGACAGTGCAGCGCTCCCTCAGTACTGCCCCTCCGACAGTGCAGCGCTCCCTCAGTACTGCCCCTCCGACAGTGCGGCGCTCCCTCAGTACTGCCCCTCCGACAGTGCAGCGCTCCCTCAGTACTGCCCCTCCGACAGTGCGGCGCTCCCTCAGTACTGCCCCTCCGACAGTGCAGCGCTCCCTCAGTACTGCCCCTCCGACAGTGCAGCGCTCCCTCAGTACTGCCCCTCCGACAGTGCAGCGCTCCCTCAGTACTGCCCCTCCGACAGTGCGGCGCTCCCTCAGTACTGCCCCTCCGACAGTGCAGCGCTCCCTCAGTACTGCCCCTCCGACAGTGCAGCGCTCCCTCAGTACTGCCCTCCGACAGTGCAGCGCTCCCTCAGTACTGCCCCTCCGACAGTGCAGCGCTCCCTCAGTACTGCCCCTCCGACAGTGCGGCGCTCCCTCAGTACTGCCCCTCCGACAGTGCGGCGCTCCCTCAGTACTGCCCCTCCGACAGTGCAGCGCTCCCTCAGTACTGCCCCTCCGACAGTGCAGCGCTCCCTCAGTACTGCCCCTCCGACAGTGCAGCGCTCCCTCAGTACTGCCCCTCCGACAGTGCGGCGCTCCCTCAGTACTGCCCCTCCGACAGTGCGGCGCTCCCTCAGTACTGCCCCTCCGACAGTGCAGCGCTCCCTCAGTACTGCCCCTCCGACAGTGCAGCGCTCCCTCAGTACTGCCCCTCCGACAGTGCAGCGCTCCCTCAGTACTGCCCCTCCGACAGTGCGGCGCTCCCTCAGTACTGCCCCTCCGACAGTGCAGCGCTCCCTCAGTACTGCCCCTCCGACAGTGCAGCGCTCCCTCAGTACTGCCCCTCCGACAGTGCAGCGCTCCCTCAGTACTGCCCTCCGACAGTGCAGCGCTCCCTCAGTACTGCCCCTCCGACAGTGCGGCGCTCCCTCAGTACTGCCCCTCCGACAGTGCAGCGCTCCCTCAGTACTGCCCCTCCGACAGTGCGGCGCTCCCTCAGTACTGCCCCTCCGACAGTGCAGCGCTCCCTCAGTACTGCCCCTCCGACAGTGCAGCGCTCCCTCAGTACTGCCCCTCCGACAGTGCAGCGCTCCCTCAGTACTGCCCCTCCGACAGTGCGGCGCTCCCTCAGTACTGCCCCTCCGACAGTGCAGCGCTCCCTCAGTACTGCCCCTCCGACAGTGCAGCTCCCTCAGTACTGCCCCCGACAGTGCAGCGCTCCCTCAGTACTGCCCCTCCGACAGTGCAGCGCTCCCTCAGTACTGCCCCTCCGACAGTGCAGCGCTCCCTCAGTACTGCCCCTCCGACAGTGCAGCGCTCCCTCAGTACTGCCCCTCCGACAGTGCAGCGCTCCCTCAGTACTGCCCCTCCGACAGTGCGGCGCTCCCTCAGTACTGCCCCTCCGACAGTGCGGCGCTCCCTCAGTACTGCCCCTCCGACAGTGCGGCGCTCCCTCAGTACTGCCCCTCCGACAGTGCGCGCTCCCTCAGTACTGCCCCTCCGACAGTGCAGCGCTCCCTCAGTACTGCCCCTCCGACAGTGCAGCGCTCCCTCAGTACTGCCCCTCCGACAGTGCGGCGCTCCCTCAGTACTGCCCCTCCGACAGTGCGGCGCTCCCTCAGTACTGCCCCTCCGACAGTGCAGCGCTCCCTCAGTACTGCCCCTCCGACAGTGCAGCGCTCCCTCAGTACTGCCCCTCCGACAGTGCGGCGCTCCCTCAGTACTGCCCCTCCGACAGTGCAGCGCTCCCTCAGTACTGCCCCTCCGACAGTGCAGCGCTCCCTCAGTACTGCCCCTCCGACAGTGCAGCATCCCTCAGTACTGCCCCCGACAGTGCAGCGCTCCCTCAGTACTGCCCCTCCGACAGTGCAGCACTCCCTCAGTACTGCCCCTCCGACAGTGCAGCGCTCCCTCAGTACTGCCCCTCCGACAGTGCGGCGCTCCCTCAGTACTGCCCCTCCGACAGTGCGGCGCTCCCTCAGTACTGCCCCTCCGACAGTGCAGCGCTCCCTCAGTACTGCCCCTCCGACAGTGCGGCGCTCCCTCAGTACTGCCCCTCCGACAGTGCAGCGCTCCCTCAGTACTGCCCCTCCGACAGTGCGGCTCTCCCTCAGTACTGCCCCTCCGACAGTGCGGCGCTCCCTCAGTACTGCCCCTCCGACAGTGCAGCGCTCCCTCAGTACTGCCCCTCCGACAGTGCAGCTCTCCCTCAGTACTGCCC
The DNA here is from genome assembly GCA_030390025.1 of Squalus acanthias. Taxonomy (NCBI): domain Eukaryota; kingdom Metazoa; phylum Chordata; class Chondrichthyes; order Squaliformes; family Squalidae; genus Squalus; species Squalus acanthias. Next base: position 16,413 of record JASTWF010002577.1, on the reverse strand, counting down.
CTCCGACAGTGCAGCGCTCCCTCAGTACTGCCCCTCCGACAGTGCAGCGCTCCCTCAGTACTGCCCCTCCGACAGTGCGGCGCTCCCTCAGTACTGCCCCTCCGACAGTGCAGCGCTCCCTCAGTACTGCCCCTCCGACAGTGCAGCGCTCCCTCAGTACTGCCCCTCCGACAGTGCAGCGCTCCCTCAGTACTGCCCCTCCGACAGTGCAGCACTCCTCAGTACTGCCCCTCCGACAGTGCAGCACTCCCTCAGTACTGCCCTTCTGTAAGTCCCTTCTGACAGTGCGGCGCTCCCTCAGTACTGCCCCTCCGACAGTGCGGCGCTCCTCAGTACTGCCCCTCGACAGTGCAGCGCTCCCTCAGTACTGCCCCTCCGACAGTGCAGCGCTCCCTCAGTACTGCCCCTCCGACAGTGCAGCGCTCCCTCAGTACTGCCCCTCCGACAGTGCGGCGCTCCCTCAGTACTGCCCCTCCGACAGTGCAGCGCTCCCTCAGTACTGCCCTCCGACAGTGCAGCGCTCCCTCAGTACTGCCCCTCCGACAGTGCAGCGCTCCCTCAGTACTGCCCCTCCGACAGTGCAGCGCTCCCTCAGTACTGCCCCTCCGACAGTGCGGCGCTCCCTCAGTACTGCCCCTCCGACAGTGCAGCGCTCCCTCAGTACTGCCCCTCCGACAGTGCAGCGCTCCCTCAGTACTGCCCCTCCGACAGTGCAGCGCTCCCTCAGTACTGCCCCTCCGACAGTGCAGCGCTCCCTCAGTACTGCCCCTCCGACAGTGCGGCGCTCCCTCAGTACTGCCCCTCCGACAGTGCAGCGCTCCCTCAGTACTGCCCTCCGACAGTGCAGCGCTCCCTCAGTACTGCCCCTCCGACAGTGCGGCGCTCCCTCAGTACTGCCCCTCCGACAGTGCGGCGCTCCCTCAGTACTGCCCCTCCGACAGTGCAGCGCTCCCTCAGTACTGCCCCTCCGACAGTGCAGCGCTCCCTCAGTACTGCCCCTCCGACAGTGCGGCGCTCCCTCAGTACTGCCCCTCCGACAGTGCGGCGCTCCCTCAGTACTGCCCCTCCGACAGTGCAGCGCTCCCTCAGTACTGCCCCTCCGACAGTGCAGCGCTCCCTCAGTACTGCCCCTCCGACAGTGCAGCGCTCCCTCAGTACTGCCCTCCGACAGTGCAGCGCTCCCTCAGTACTGCCTCTCCGACAGTGCAGCGCTCCCTCAGTACTGCCCCTCCGACAGTGCAGCGCTCCCTCAGTACTGCCCCTCCGACAGTGCGGCACTCCCTCAGTACTGCCCTCCGACAGTGCAGGCTCCCTCAGTACTGCCCCTCCGACAGTGCGGCGCTCCCTCAGTACTGCCCTCCGACAGTGCAGCGCTCCCTCAGTACTGCCCTCCGACAGTGCAGCGCTCCCTCAGTACTGCCCCTCCGACAGTGCGGCGCTCCCTCAGTACTGCCCCTCCGACAGTGCGGCGCTCCCTCAGTACTGCCCCTCCGACAGTGCAGCGCTCCCTCAGTACTGCCCCTCCGACAGTGCAGCGCTCCCTCAGTACTGCCCCTCCGACAGTGCGGCGCTCCCTCAGTACTGCCCCTCCGACAGTGCGCGCTCCCTCAGTACTGCCCCTCCGACAGTGCAGCGCTCCCTCAGTACTGCCCCTCCGACAGTGCAGCGCTCCCTCAGTACTGCCCCTCCGACAGTGCAGCGCTCCCTCAGTACTGCCCCTCCGACAGTGCAAACTCCCTCAGTACTGCCCTCCGACAGTGCAGCGCTCCCTCAGTACTGCCCCTCCGACAGTGCAGCGCTCCCTCAGTACTGCCCCTCCGACAGTGCAGCGCTCCCTCAGTACTGCCCCTCCGACAGTGCAGCGCTCCCTCAGTACTGCCCCTCCGACAGTGCGGCACTCCCTCAGTACTGCCCCTCCGACAGTGCAGCACTCCTCAGTACTGCCCCTTCTGTACTGCCCCTTCTGACAGTGCGGCGCTCCCTCAGTACTGCCCCTCCGACAGTGCAGCACTCCCTCAGTACTGCCCTCCGACAGTGCAGCGCTCCCTCAGTACTGCCCCTCCGACAGTGCAGCGCTCCCTCAGTACTGCCCCTCCGACAGTGCAGCGCTCCCTCAGTACTGCCCCTCCGACAGTGCGGCGCTCCCTCAGTACTGCCCCTCCGACAGTGCAGCGCTCCCTCAGTACTGCCCTCCGACAGTGCAGCGCTCCCTCAGTACTGCCCCTCCGACAGTGCAGCGCTCCCTCAGTACTGCCCCTCCGACAGTGCAGCGCTCCCTCAGTACTGCCCCTCCGACAGTGCGGCGCTCCCTCAGTACTGCCCTCCGACAGTGCGGCGCTCCCTCAGTACTGCCCCTCCGACAGTGCAGCGCTCCCTCAGTACTGCCCCTCCGACAGTGCGGCGCTCCCTCAGTACTGCCCCTCCGACAGTGCAGCGCTCCCTCAGTACTGCCCCTCCGACAGTGCGGCACTCCCTCAGTACTGCCCCCTACGACAGTGCAGCGCTCCCTCAGTACTGCCCCTCCGACAGTGCGGCACTCCCTCAGTACTGCCCCTCCGACAGTGCAACATCCCTCAGTACTGCCCCTCAGTACTGCCCCTCCGACAGTGCGGCGCTCCCTCACTACTGCCCTCCGACAGTGCAGCGCTCCCTCAGTACTGCCCCTCCGACAGTGCAGCGCTCCCTCAGTACTGCCCCTCCGACAGTGTGCAGCGCTCCCTCAGTACTGCCCTCCGACAGTGCGGCGCTCCCTCAGTACTGCCCCTCCGACAGTGCAGCGCTCCCTCAGTACTGCCCCTCCGACAGTGCAGCGCTCCCTCAGTACTGCCCCTCCGACAGTGCAGCGCTCCCTCAGTACTGCCCCTCCGACAGTGCGGCGCTCCTCAGTACTGCCCTCCGACAGTGCGGCGCTCCCTCAGTACTGCCCCTCCGACAGTGCAGCGCTCCCTCAGTACTGCCCTCCGACAGTGCAGCGCTCCCTCAGTACTGCCCCTCCGACAGTGCAGCGCTCCCTCAGTACTGCCCCTCCGACAGTGCAGCGCTCCCTCAGTACTGCCCCTCCGACAGTGCGGCGCTCCCTCAGTACTGCCCCCCGACAGTGCGGCGCTCCCTCAGTACTGCCCTCCGACAGTGCGGCGCTCCCTCAGTACTGCCCCTCCGACAGTGCAGCGCTCCCTCAGTACTGCCCCTCCGACAGTGCGGCGCTCCCTCAGTACTGCCCTCCGACAGTGCAGCGCTCCCTCAGTACTGCCCTCCGACAGTGCAGCACTCCCTCAGTACTGCCCCTTCAGTACTGCCCCTCCGACAGTGCGGCGCTCCCTCAGTACTGCCCTCCGACAGTGCAAGCTCCCTCAGTACTGCCCCTCCGACAGTGCAGCGCTCCCTCAGTACTGCCCCTCCGACAGTGCAGCGCTCCCTCAGTACTGCCCCTCCGACAGTGCAGCGCTCCCTCAGTACTGCCCCTCCGACAGTGCGGCGCTCCCTCAGTACTGCCCTCCGACAGTGCAGCGCTCCCTCAGTACTGCCCCTCCGACAGTGCAGCGCTCCCTCAGTACTGCCCCTCCGACAGTGCGGCGCTCCCTCAGTACTGCCCCTCCCGACAGAGCGGCGCTCCCTAATACTGCCCCCCCGACAGTGCCGCGCTCCCTCAGTACTGCCCTCCGACAGTTCTGCGCTCCCTCAGTACTGCCCTCCGACAGTCTGCGCTCCCTCAGTACTGCCCCTCCGACAGTGCGGCCTCCCTCAGTACTGCCCCTCCGACAGTGCAGCGCTCCCTCAGTACTGCCCCTCGACAGTGCGGCGCTCCCTCAGTACTGCCCTCCGACAGTGCGGCGCTCCCTCAGTACTGCCCCTCCGACAGTGCGGCGCTCCCTCAGTACTGCCCCTCCGACAGTGCACCTCAGTACTCCCTCAGTATGGGCCCCTCAGTACTGCCCCTCCGACAGTGCGGCGCTCCCTCAGTACTGCCCTCCGACAGTGCAGCGCTCCCTCAGTACTGCCTCTCCGACAGTGCTGCAGCGCTCCCTCAGTACTGCCCCCCGACAGTGCAGCGCTCCCTCAGTACTGCCCCTCCGACAGTGCAGCGCTCCCTCAGTACTGCCCCTCCGACAGTGCGGCGCTCCCTCAGTACTGCCCCTCCGACAGTGCAGCGCTCCCTCAGTACTGCCCCTCCGACAGTGCAGCGCTCCCTCAGTACTGCCCCTCCGACAGTGCGGCGCTCCCTCAGTACTGCCCCTCCGACAGTGCAGCGCTCCCTCAGTACTGCCCCTCCGACAGTGCAGCGCTCCCTCAGTACTGCCCCTCCGACAGTGCAGCGCTCCCTCAGTACTGCCCCTCCGACAGTGCGGCGCTCCCTCAGTACTGCCCCTCCGACAGTGCAGCGCTCCCTCAGTACTGCCCCTCCGACAGTGCAGCGCTCCCTCAGTACTGCCCCTCCGACAGTGCGGCGCTCCCTCAGTACTGCCCTCCGACAGTGCAGCGCTCCCTCAGTACTGCCCCTCCGACAGTGCAGCGCTCCCTCAGTACTGCCTCCGACAGTGCGGCGCTCCCTCAGTACTGCCCCTCCGACAGTGCAGCGCTCCCTCAGTACTGCCCCTCCGACAGTGCAGCGGTCCCTCAGTACTGCCCTCCGACAGTGCAGCGCTCCCTCAGTACTGCCCCTCCGACAGTGCAGCGCTCCCTCAGTACTGCCCCTCCGACAGTGCGGCGCTCCCTCAGTACTGCCCCTCCGACAGTGCAGCGCTCCCTCAGTACTGCCCCTCGACAGTGCTGCAGCGCTCCTCAGTACTGCCCCTCCGACAGTGCGGCGCTCCCTCAGTACTGCCCCTCCGACAGTGCAGCGCTCCCTCAGTACTGCCCCTCCGACAGTGCAGCGCTCCCTCAGTACTGCCCCTCCGACAGTGCGGCGCTCCCTCAGTACTGCCCCTCCGACAGTGCAGCGCTCCCTCAGTACTGCCCCTCCGACAGTGCGGCGCTCCCTCAGTACTGCCCTCCGACAGTGCACGCTCCCTCAGTACTGCCCCTCCGACAGTGCGGCGCTCCCTCAGTACTGCCCCTCCGACAGTGCAGCGCTCCCTCAGTACTGCCCCTCCGACAGTGCAGCACTCCCTCAGTAATGGCCCCCTCAGTACTGCCCCTCCGACAGTGCGGCGCTCCCTCAGTACTGCCCCTCCGACAGTGCAGCGCTCCCTCAGTACTGCCCCTCCGACAGTGCAGCGCTCCCTCAGTACTGCCCCTCCGACAGTGCAGCGCTCCCTCAGTACTGCCCCTCCGACAGTGCAGCGCTCCCTCAGTACTGCCCCTCCGACAGTGCGGCGCTCCTCAGTACTGCCCCTCCGACAGTGCAGCGCTCCCTCAGTACTGCCCCTCCGACAGTGCGGCGCTCCCTCAGTACTGCCCCTCCGACAGTGCGGCGCTCCCTCAGTACTGCCCCTCCGACAGTGCAGCGCTCCCTCAGTACTGCCCCTCAGTACTGCCCCTCTGACAGTGCGCGCTCCCTCAGTACTGCCCCTCCGACAGTGCAGCGCTCCCTCAGTACTGCCCTCCGACAGTGCAGCGCTCCCTCAGTACTGCCCCTCCGACAGTGCAGCGCTCCCTCAGTACTGCCCCTCCGACAGTGCGGCGCTCCCTCAGTACTGCCCCTCCGACAGTGCGGCGCTCCCTCAGTACTGCCCCTCCGACAGTGCAGCGCTCCCTCAGTACTGCCCTCCGACAGTGCGGCGCTCCCTCAGTACTGCCCTCCGACAGTGCAGCGCTCCCTCAGTACTGCCCCTCCGACAGTGCAGCGCTCCCTCAGTACTGCCCCTCCGACAGTGCAGCGCTCCCTCAGTACTGCCCCTCCGACAGTGCGGCACTCCCTCAGTACTGCCCCTCCGACAGTGCAGCGCTCCCTCAGTACTGCCCCTCCGACAGTGCGGCGCTCCCTCAGTACTGCCCCTCCGACAGTGCGGCGCTCCCTCAGTACTGCCCCTCCGACAGTGCGGCGCTCCCTCAGTACTGCCCCTCCGACAGCCACTGCAACACTCCTCCAGTGCAGCCTTCAGTACTGCCCCTCCGACAGTGCGGCGCTCCCTCAGTACTGCCCTCCGACAGTGCAGCGCTCCCTCAGTACTGCCCCTCCGACAGTGCAGCGCTCCCTCAGTACTGCCCTCCGACAGTGCAGCGCTCCCTCAGTACTGCCCTCCGACAGTGCGGCGCTCCCTCAGTACTGCCCCTCCGACAGTGCAGCGCTCCCTCAGTACTGCCCCTCCGACAGTGCGGCGCTCCCTCAGTACTGCCCCTCCGACAGTGCGGCGCTCCCTCAGTACTGCCCCTCCGACAGTGCGGCGCTCCCTCAGTACTGCCCCTCCGACAGTGCAGCTCTCCTCAGTACTGCCCTTCAGTACTGCCCTCCGACAGTGCGGCGCTCCTCAGTACTGCCCCTTCGACAGTGCAGCGCTCCCTCACTACTGCCCCTCCGACAGTGCGGCGCTCCCTCAGTACTGCCCCTCCGACAGTGCAGCGCTCCCTCAGTACTGCCCTCCGACAGTGCAGCGCTCCCTCAGTACTGCCCCTCCGACAGTGCGGCGCTCCCTCAGTACTGCCCTCCGACAGTGCAGCGCTCCCTCAGTACTGCCCTCCGACAGTGCGGCGCTCCCTCAGTACTGCCCCTCCGACAGTGCAGCGCTCCCTCAGTACTGCCCCTCCGACAGTGCGGCGCTCCCTCAGTACTGCCCCTCCGACAGTGCACCTCCCTCAGTACTTCCCTCTGTACTGCCCCTCTGACAGTGCGGCGCTCCTCAGTACTGCCCCTCCGACAGTGCAGCGCTCCCTCAGTACTGCCCCTCCGACAGTGCAGCGCTCCCTCAGTACTGCCCCTCGACAGTGCAGCGCTCCCTCAGTACTGCCCCTCCGACAGTGCAGCGCTCCCTCAGTACTGCCCCTCCGACAGTGCGGCGCTCCCTCAGTACTGCCCCTCCGACAGTGCAGCGCTCCCTCAGTACTGCCCCTCCGACAGTGCAGCGCTCCCTCAGTACTGCCCTCCGACAGTGCAGCGCTCCCTCAGTACTGCCCCTCCGACAGTGCGGCGCTCCCTCAGTACTGCCCCTCGACAGTGCGGCGCTCCCTCAGTACTGCCCCTCCGACAGTGCAGCGCTCCCTCAGTACTGCCCCTCCGACAGTGCAGCGCTCCCTCAGTACTGCCCCTCCGACAGTGCAGCGCTCCCTCAGTACTGCCCTCCGACAGTGCGGCGCTCCCTCAGTACTGCCCCTCCGACAGTGCAGCGCTCCCTCAGTACTGCCCCTCCGACAGTGCGGCGCTCCCTCAGTACTGCCCCTCCGACAGTGCAGCGCTCCCTCAGTACTGCCCCTCCGACAGTGCAGCGCTCCCTCAGTACTGCCCCTCCGACAGTGCAGCGCTCCCTCAGTACTGCCCTCCGACAGTGCGGCGCTCCCTCAGTACTGCCCCTCCGACAGTGCAGCGCTCCCTCAGTACTGCCCCTCCGACAGTGCGGCGCTCCCTCAGTACTGCCCCTCCGACAGTGCGGCGCTCCCTCAGTACTGCCCCTCCGACAGTGCGGCGCTCCCTCAGTACTGCCCCTCCGACAGTGCACGCTCCCTCAGTACTGCCCTCTTCAGTACTGCCCCTCCGACAGTGCGGCGCTCCCTCAGTACTGCCCCTCCGACAGTGCAGCACTCCCTCAGTACTGCCCCTCCGACAGTGCAGCGCTCCCTCAGTACTGCCCCTCCGACAGTGCAGCGCTCCCTCAGTACTGCCCCTCCGACAGTGCGGCGCTCCCTCAGTACTGCCCCTCCGACAGTGCAGCGCTCCCTCAGTACTGCCCCTCCGACAGTGCGGCGCTCCTCAGTACTGCCCCTCCGACAGTGCGGCGCTCCCTCAGTACTGCCCCTCCGACAGTGCAGCGCTCCCTCAGTACTGCCCCTCCGACAGTGCAGCGCTCCCTCAGTACTGCCCCTCCGACAGTGCAGCGCTCCCTCAGTACTGCCCCTCCGACAGTGCAGCGCTCCCTCAGTACTGCCCCTCCGACAGTGCAGCGCTCCCTCAGTACTGCCCCTCCGACAGTGCGGCGCTCCCTCAGTACTGCCCCTCCGACAGTGCAGCACTCCCTCAGTACTGCCCCTTCTGTACTGCCCCTTCTGACAGTGCGGTGCTCCCTCAGTACTGCCCCTCCGACAGTGCAGCGCTCCCTCAGTACTGCCCCTCCGACAGTGCAGCGCTCCCTCAGTACTGCCCCTCCGACAGTGCAGCGCTCCCTCAGTACTGCCCCTCCGACAGTGCAGCGCTCCCTCAGTACTGCCCCTCCGACAGTGCAGCACTCCCTCAGTACTGCCCTCCGACAGTGCAGGCTCCCTCAGTACTGCCCCTCCGACAGTGCAGCGCTCCCTCAGTACTGCCCCTCCGACAGTGCGGCGCTCCCTCAGTACTGCCCCTCCGACAGTGCAGCGCTCCCTCAGTACTGCCCCTCCGACAGTGCAGCGCTCCCTCAGTACTGCCCCTCCGACAGTGCAGCGCTCCCTCAGTACTGCCCCTCCGACAGTGCGGCTCTCCTCAGTACTGCCCCTCCGACAGTGCAGCGCTCCCTCAGTACTGCCCCTCCGACAGTGCGGCGCTCCCTCAGTACTGCCCCTCCGACAGTGCGGCGCTCCCTCAGTACTGCCCCTCCGACAGTGCAGCGCTCCCTCAGTACTGCCCCTCCGACAGTGCAGCGCTCCCTCAGTACTGCCCCTCCGACAGTGCGGCGCTCCCTCAGTACTGCCCCTCCGACAGTGCAGCGCTCCCTCAGTACTGCCCCTCCGACAGTGCAGCGCTCCCTCAGTACTGCCCCTCCGACAGTGCAGCGCTCCCTCAGTACTGCCCCTCCGACAGTGCAGCGCTCCCTCAGTACTGCCCCTCCGACAGTGCAGCGCTCCCTCAGTACTGCCCCTCCGACAGTGCAGCGCTCCCTCAGTACTGCCCCTCCGACAGTGCAGCGCTCCCTCAGTACTGCCCCTCCGACAGTGCAGCGCTCCCTCAGTACTGCCCCTCCGACAGTGCAGCGCTCCCTCAGTACTGCCCCTCCGACAGTGCAGCGCTCCCTCAGTACTGCCCCTCCGACAGTGCGGCGCTCCCTCAGTACTGCCCCTCCGACAGTGCAGCGCTCCCTCAGTACTGCCCCTCCGACAGTGCAGCGCTCCCTCAGTACTGCCCCTCCGACAGTGCAGCGCTCCCTCAGTACTGCCCCTCCGACAGTGCAGCGCTCCCTCAGTACTGCCCCTCCGACAGTGCGGCGCTCCCTCAGTACTGCCCCTCCGACAGTGCAGCGCTCCCTCAGTACTGCCCCTCCGACAGTGCAGCGCTCCCTCAGTACTGCCCCTCCGACAGTGCGGCGCTCCCTCAGTACTGCCCCTCCGACAGTGCAGCGCTCCCTCAGTACTGCCCCTCCGACAGTGCAGCGCTCCCTCAGTACTGCCCCTCCGACAGTGCAGCGCTCCCTCAGTACTGCCCCTCCGACAGTGCAGCGCTCCCTCAGTACTGCCCCTCCGACAGTGCAGCGCTCCCTCAGTACTGCCCCTCCGACAGTGCAGCGCTCCCTCAGTACTGCCCCTCCGACAGTGCAGCGCTCCCTCAGTACTGCCCCTCCGACAGTGCAGCGCTCCCTCAGTACTGCCCCTCCGACAGTGCGGCGCTCCCTCAGTACTGCCCCTCCGACAGTGCAGCGCTCCCTCAGTACTGCCCCTCCGACAGTGCAGCGCTCCCTCAGTACTGCCCCTCCGACAGTGCAGCGCTCCCTCAGTACTGCCCCTCCGACAGTGCAGCGCTCCCTCAGTACTGCCCCTCCGACAGTGCAGCGCTCCCTCAGTACTGCCCCTCCGACAGTGCAGCGCTCCCTCAGTACTGCCCCTCCGACAGTGCAGCGCTCCCTCAGTACTGCCCCTCCGACAGTGCAGCGCTCCCTCAGTACTGCCCCTCCGACAGTGCAGCGCTCCCTCAGTACTGCCCCTCCGACAGTGCAGCGCTCCCTCAGTACTGCCCCTCCGACAGTGCAGCGCTCCCTCAGTACTGCCCCTCCGACAGTGCGGCGCTCCCTCAGTACTGCCCCTCCGACAGTGCAGCGCTCCCTCAGTACTGCCCCTCCGACAGTGCAGCGCTCCCTCAGTACTGCCCCTCCGACAGTGCGGCGCTCCCTCAGTACTGCCCCTCCGACAGTGCAGCGCTCCCTCAGTACTGCCCCTCCGACAGTGCAGCGCTCCCTCAGTACTGCCCCTCCGACAGTGCGGCGCTCCCTCAGTACTGCCCCTCCGACAGTGCGGCGCTCCCTCAGTACTGCCCCTCCGACAGTGCGGCGCTCCCTCAGTACTGCCCCTCCGACAGTGCAGCGCTCCCTCAGTACTGCCCCTCCGACAGTGCGGCGCTCCCTCAGTACTGCCCCTCCGACAGTGCGGCGCTCCCTCAGTACTGCCCCTCCGACAGTGCAGCGCTCCCTCAGTACTGCCCCTCCGACAGTGCAGCGCTCCCTCAGTACTGCCACTTCTGTACTGCCCTCCGACAGTGCGGCGCTCCCTCAGTACTGCCCTCCGACAGTGCAGCTCCCTCAGTACTGCCCCTCCGACAGTGCAGCGCTCCCTCAGTACTGCCCCTCCGACAGTGCAGCGCTCCCTCAGTACTGCCCTCCGACAGTGCAGCGCTCCCTCAGTACTGCCCCTCCGACAGTGCGGCGCTCCCTCAGTACTGCCCTCCGACAGTGCAGCGCTCCCTCACCCCCCCTCCCTCAGTACTGCCCCTCCGACAGTGCAGCGCTCCCTCAGTACTGCCCCTCCGACAGTGCGGCGCTCCCTCAGTACTGCCCTCCGACAGTGCAGCGCTCCCTCAGTACTGCCCCTCCGACAGTGCAGCGCTCCCAGTACTGCCCCTCCGACGGTGCCGCGCTCCCTCAGTACTGCCCCTCCGACAGTGCGGCGCTCCCTCAGTACTGCCCTCCGACAGTGCAGCGCTCCCTCAGTACTGCCCTCCGACAGTGCGGCGCTCCCTCAGTACTGCCCCTCCGACAGTGCGGCGCTCCCTCAGTACTGCCCCTCCGACAGTGCAGCGCTCCCTCAGTACTGCCCCTCCGACAGTGCGGCGCTCCCTCAGTACTGCCCCTCCGACAGTGCAGCGCTCCCTCAGTACTGCCCCTCCGACAGTGCAGCGCTCCCTCAGTACTGCCCCTCCGACAGTGCAGCACTCCCTCAGTACTGCCCTCCGACAGTGCAGCGCTCCCTCAGTACTGCCCCTCCGACAGTGCAGCGCTCCCTCAGTACTGCCCTCCGACAGTGCAGCGCTCCCTCAGTACTGCCCCTCCGACAGTGCAGCGCTCCCTCAGTACTGCCCCTCCGACAGTGCGGCGCTCCCTCAGTACTGCCCCTCCGACAGTGCAGCGCTCCCTCAGTACTGCCCCTCCGACAGTGCAGCGCTCCCTCAGTACTGCCCCTCCGACAGTGCGGCGCTCCCTCAGTACTGCCCCTCCGACAGTGCGGCACTCCTCAGTACTGCCCCTCCGACAGTGCGGCGCTCCCTCAGTACTGCCCCTCCGACAGTGCAGCACTCCCTCAGTACAGCCCCTCAGTACTGCCCCTCCGACAGTGCGGGCTCCCTCAGTACTGCCCCTCCGACAGTGCAGCGCTCCCTCAGTACTGCCCTCTCCGACAGTGCAGCGCTCCTCAGTACTGCCCTCCGACAGTGCAGCGCTCCCTCAGTACTGCCCCTCCGACAGTGCGGCGCTCCCTCAGTACTGCCCCTCCGACAGTGCAGCGCTCCCTCAGTACTGCCCCTCCGACAGTGCGGCGCTCCCTCAGTACTGCCCTCCGACAGTGCGGCGCTCCCTCAGTACTGCCTCCTCGACAGTGCTGCGCACCCTCAGTATTGCCCCTCCAATAGTGCAGCACTCCTCAGTCCTGCCCCTCAGTACTGCCCCTCCGACAGTGCGGCGCTCCCTCAGTACTGCCCTCCGACAGTGCAGCGCTCCCTCAGTACTGCCCCTCCGACAGTGCAGCGCTCCCTCAGTACTGCCCCTCCGACAGTGCAGCGCTCCCTCAGTACTGCCCCTCCGACAGTGCAGCGCTCCCTCAGTACTGCCCCTCCGACAGTGCAGCGCTCCCTCAGTACTGCCCCTCCGACAGTGCGGCGCTCCCTCAGTACTGCCCCTCCGACAGTGCAGCGCTCCCTCAGTACTGCCCCTCCGACAGTGCAGCGCTCCCTCAGTACTGCCCCTCCGACAGTGCAGCGCTCCCTCAGTACTGCCCCTCCGACAGTGCAGCGCTCCCTCAGTACTGCCCCTCCGACAGTGCAGCGCTCCCTCAGTACTGCCCCTCCGACAGTGCGGCGCTCCCTCAGTACTGCCCCTCCGACAGTGCAGCGCTCCCTCAGTACTGCCCCTCCGACAGTGCGGCACTCCCTCAGTACTGCCCCTCCGACAGTGCAGCGCTCCCTCAGTACTGCCCCTCCGACAGTGCGGCGCTCCCTCAGTACTGCCCCTCCGACAGTGCGGCGCTCCCTCAGTACTGCCCCTCCGACAGTGCGGCGCTCCCTCAGTACTGCCCCTCCGACAGTGCAGCGCTCCCTCAGTACTGCCCCTCTGTACTGCCTTCTGACAGTGCGGTGCTCCCTCAGTACTGCCCCTCCGACAGTGCTGCAGCGCTCCCTCAGTACTGACCCTCCGACAGTGCAGCGCTCCCTCAGTACTGCCCCTCCGACAGTGCAGCGCTCCCTCAGTACTGCCCCTCCGACAGTGCAGCGCTCCCTCAGTACTGCCCCTCCGACAGTGCGGCGCTCCCTCAGTACTGCCCCTCCGACAGTGCAGCGCTCCCTCAGTACTGCCCCTCCGACAGTGCAGCGCTCCCTCAGTACTGCCCCTCCGACAGTGCGGCGCTCCCTCAGTACTGCCCCTCCGACAGTGCAGCGCTCCCTCAGTACTGCCCCTCCGACAGTGCGGCGCTCCCTCAGTACTGCCCCTCCGACAGTGCGGCGCTCCCTCAGTACTGCCCTCCGACAGTGCGGCGCTCCCTCAGTACTGCCCCCCGACAGTGCAGCGCTCCCTCAGTACTGCCCCTCCGACAGTGCAGCGCTCCCTCAGTACTGCCCCTCCGACAGTGCAGCGCTCCCTCAGTACTGCCCCTCCGACAGTGCAGCGCTCCCTCAGTACTGCCCCTCCGACAGTGCAGCGCTCCTCAGTACTGCCCCTCCGACAGTGCAGCGCTCCCTCAGTACTGCCCCTCCGACAGTGCAGCGCTCCCTCAGTACTGCCCCTCCGACAGTGCGGCGCTCCCTCAGTACTGCCCCTCCGACAGTGCAGCGCTCCCTCAGTACTGCCCCTCGACAGTGTGCAGCGCTCCCTCAGTACTGCCCCTCCGACAGTGCGGCGCTCCCTCAGTACTGCCCCTCCGACAGTGCAGCGCTCCCTCAGTACTGCCCCTCCGACAGTGCGGCGCTCCCTCAGTACTGCCCCTCCGACAGTGCAGCGCTCCCTCAGTACTGCCCTCCGACAGTGCAGCGCTCCCTCAGTACTGCCCTCCGACAGTGCAGCGCTCCTCAGTACTGCTCCTCCGACAGTGCGGCGCTCCCTCAGTACTGCCCCTCCGACAGTGCGGCGCTCCCTCAGTACTGCCCCTCCGACAGTGCAGCGCTCCCTCAGTACTGCCCCTCCGACAGTGCGGCGCTCCCTCAGTACTGCCCCTCCGACAGTGCGGCGCTCCCTCAGTACTGCCCTCCGACAGTGCGGCGCTCCTCAGTACTGCCCCTCCGACAGTGCAGCGCTCCTCAGTACTGCCCCTCTGTACTGCCCCTTGTGACAGTGCGGCGCTCCCTCAGTACTGCCCTCCGACAGTGCAGCGCTCCCTCAGTACTGCCCCTCCGACAGTGCAGCGCTCCCTCAGTACTGCCCTCCGACAGTGCAGCGCTCCCTCAGTACTGCCCCTCCGACAGTGCAGCGCTCCCTCAGTACTGCCCCTCTGACAGTGCGGCGCTCCCTCAGTACTGCCCCTCCGACAGTGCAGCGCTCCCTCAGTACTGCCCTCCGACAGTGCAGCGCTCCCTCAGTACTGCCCCTCCGACAGTGCGGCGCTCCTCAGTACTGCCCCTCCGACAGTGCAGCGCTCCCTCAGTACTGCCCTCCGACAGTGCAGCGCTCCCTCAGTACTGCCCCTCCGACAGTGCAGCGCTCCCTCAGTACTGCCCCTCCGACAGTGCGGTCTCCCTCAGTACTGCCCCTCCGACAGTGCAGCGCTCCCTCAGTACTGCCCTCCGACAGTGCGGCGCTCCCTCAGTACTGCCCCTCCGACAGTGCGGCGCTCCCTCAGTACTGCCCCTCCGACAGTGCGGCGCTCCCTCAGTACTGCCCCTCCGACAGTGCGGCACTCCCTCAGTACTGCCCCTCCGACAGTGCAACACTCCCTCAGTACTGCCCCTTCTGTACTGCCCGTCCGACAGTGCGGCCCTCCCTCAGTACTGCCCCTCCGACAGTGCAAAACTCCCTCAGTACTGCCTCTCTGACAGTGCAGCGCTCCCTCAGTACTGCCCCTCCGACAGTGCAGCGCTCCCTCAGTACTGCCCCTCCGACAGTGCAGCGCTCCCTCAGTACTGCCCCTCCGACAGTGCGGCGCTCCCTCAGTACTGCCCCTCCGACAGTGCAGCGCTCCCTCAGTACTGCCCCTCCGACAGTGCAGCGCTCCCTCAGTACTGCCCCTCCGACAGTGCGGCACTCCTCAGTACTGCCCCTCCGACAGTGCAGCGCTCCCTCAGTACTGCCCCTCCGACAGTGCGGCGCTCCCTCAGTACTGCCCCTCCGACACTGCAGCGCTCCTCAGTACTGCCCCTCCGACAGTGCGGCGCTCCCTCAGTACTGCCCCTCCGACAGTGCAGCGCTCCCTCAGTACTGCCCCTCCGACAGTGCGGCGCTCCCTCAGTACTGCCCCTCCGACAGTGCCACGCTCCCTCAGTACTGCCCTCCGACAGTGCGGCGCTCCCTCAGTACTGCCCCTCCGACAGTGCAGCGCTCCCTCAGTACTGCCCCTCCGACAGTGCGGCGCTCCCTCAGTACTGCCCCTCCGACAGTGCGGCGCTCCCTCAGTACTGCCCCTCCGACAGTGCGGCGCTCCCTCAGTACTGCCCCTCCGACAGTGCAGCGCTCCCTCAGTACTGCCCCTCCGACAGTGCGGCGCTCCCTCAGTACTGCCCCTCCGACAGTGCAGCGCTCCCTCAGTACTGCCCCTCCGACAGTGCAACGCTCCCTCAGTACTGCCCTCCGACAGTGCGGCGCTCCTCAGTACTGCCCCTCCGACAGTGCAGCGCTCCCTCAGTACTGCCCCTCGACAGTGCGGCGCTCCTCAGTACTGCCCCTCCGACAGTGCCGCGCTCCCTCAGTACTGCCCCTCCGACAGTGCGGCACTCCCTCAGTACTGCCCCTCCGACAGTGCAACACTCCCTCAGTAATGCCCCTTCTGTACTGCCCGTCCGACAGTGCGCCCTCCCTCAGTACTGCCCCTCCGACAGTGCAGCGCTCCCTCAGTACTGCCCCTCCGACAGTGCAGCGCTCCCTCAGTACTGCCCTCCGACAGTGCAGCGCTCCCTCAGTACTGCCCCTCCGACAGTGCAGCGCTCCCTCAGTACTGCCCCTCCGACAGTGCGGCGCTCCCTCAGTACTGCCCCTCCGACAGTGCAGCGCTCCCTCAGTACTGCCCTCCGACAGTGCAGCGCTCCCTCAGTACTGCCCCTCCGACAGTGCAGCGCTCCCTCAGTACTGCCCCTCCGACAGTGCAGCGCTCCCTCAGTACTGCCCCTCCGACAGTGCAGCGCTCCCTCAGTACTGCCCTCCGACAGTGCAGCGCTCCCTCAGTACTGCCCCTCCGACAGTGCAGCGCTCCCTCAGTACTGCCCCTCCGACAGTGCGGCGCTCCCTCAGTACTGCCCCTCCGACAGTGCAGCGCTCCCTCAGTACTGCCCCTCCGACAGTGCAGCGCTCCCTCAGTACTGCCCTCCGACAGTGCGGCGCTCCCTCAGTACTGCCCTCCGACAGTGCAGCGTCCCTCAGTACTGCCCCTCCGACAGTGCGGCGCTCCCTCAGTACTGCCCCTCCGACAGTGCAGCGCTCCCTCAGTACTGCCTCTCGACAGTGCAGCGCTCCCTCAGTACTGCCCCTCCGACAGTGCAGCGCTCCCTCAGTACTGCCCCTCCGACAGTGTGGGCACTCCCTCAGTACTGCCCCTCCGACAGTGCGGCGCTCCCTCAGTACTGCCCCTCCGACAGTGCAGCGCTCCCTCAGTACTGCCCCTCCGACAGTGCGGCGCTCCCTCAGTACTGCCCCTCCGACAGTGCGGCGCTCCCTCAGTACTGCCCCTCCGACAGTGCGGCACTCCCTCAGTACTGCCCCTCCGACAGTGCAACACTCCCTCAGTACTGCCCTCTTC
>JASTWF010002576.1:0-22014 GCA_030390025.1 Squalus acanthias | reverse complement strand
GGGGGAGGGGTGGGTGTTTACGGCGGGGGAGGGGCGGGTGTTTACGGCGGGGGAGGGGCGGGTGTTTACGGCGGGGGAGGGGAGGGTGTTTACGGGGGTTCAGCATTAACCACTGGATAATTCACGGTGTATCAATGCTGACACAGAGCTGGTTAGGTTCGGCCTCATTCTCTGCCTCTACAGTCTCTGACACTCTGTACAGTGAGGCCTCAACAACAACTTGGACTGATCCCTGGAATGTTTGATTCATGATAACTCTCCAGCAGTCTCCCCATCCCAGCCCATCTGCGCTCTCATGGGCTCCTTGTCGTGATAGCTGACTCACGGTATCTATTCCTTCAGTCGATGGTCTTCCATTTCTCCAGCGCCTTTCACCACCTCAGGACGCCCAAATTGGTTCACGGGAAATGAAGAACTTTTGAAATGCCACAGCAGACAGTGGGAAGGTTGAGAAATACATATATTTTGTTGTAAGATTGAAGTTTTGACCGCTCCACAGTTAATGATTTTGTTTCCATTACTCAGGTAATGAACCAATCTGTACACCGGAGGAATACATGCTGTGTGCGGACAAGGCCTTGGGTGAGTGACTGCCTCCACCCTCTCGTTCATACTGTGTCGCTGAAGAATAATCAGCAAATGATAGAATCATACAGCCATTCGGCCCATCGTGCCTGTGCCGGCTCTTTGAAAGAGCTCTCCAATTAGTCCCACTCCCCCTGCTCTTTCCCCATAGCCCTGCAAATTTTTCCTTTTCAAGTTTTTGTCCAATTCCCCTTTTCTAAATTACTATTGAATCTGCTTCCACCGCCCTTTCAGGCAGCGCATTCCAGATCACAACAACTCGCTGCGTGAAAATGTTTCTCCTCATCTCCCCTCTGGTTCTTTTGCCAATCACCTTAAATCTGTGTCCTCTGGTTACCGACCCTCCTGCCACTGGAAACAGTTTCTCCTGATTTACTCCATCAAAACCCTTCATGATTTTGAACACCTCAATTAAATCTCCTCTTAACCTTCTCTGCTCTAAGGAGAACAATCCCAGCTTCTCCAGTCTCTCCACGTAACTGAAGTCCCTCATCCCTGGAACCATTCTAGTAATTCTCCTCCGCACCCTCTCCAAGGCCTTGACATCCTTCCTAAAGTGCGGTGCCCAGAATTGGACACAATACTCCAGCTGGGGCCTAACCAGTGATTTATAAAGGTTCAGCACAATGTCCTTGATTTTGTTCTCTATTCCTCTATTTATAAAGCCAAGGATTATAAGCTTTTTTAACTGACTCCTCACCTTGTCCTGCCACCTTCAAAGATTTGTCTGCAGACACCCCCAGGTGTCTCTCTTCCTGCACCCACCACAGAGAGAATCAGCACAGCAGTTCATGATAGGTGAGAGTGTACACGGGCTGTGGGAGGAGATTCAATGGGTGGGTAGAGTCCATGATAGGGGAGAGTGTCCATGGGCTGTGGGAGGAGATTGAATGGGTGGGTAGAGTCCGTGATAGGGGAGAGTGTCCATGGGCTGTGGGAGGAGATTGAATGGGTGGGTAGAGTCCGTGATAGGGGAGAGTGTTCATGGGCTGTGGGAGGAGATTGAATGGGTGGGTAGAGTCAGTGATAGGGGAGAGTGTTCATGGGCTGTGGGAGGAGATTCAATGGGTGGGTAGAGTCCGTGATAGGGGAGAGTGTCCATGGGCTGTGGGATAAGATTAAATGGGTAGGTGGAGTCTGATAAAGGAGAGTGTACACGGGCTGTGGGAGGAGATTGAATGGGTGGGTGGAGTCGATGATAGGGGAGAGTGTACATGGGCTGTGGGAGGAGATTGAATGGGTGGGTAGAGTCTGTGATAGGGGAGAGTGTCCATGGGCTGTGGGAGGAGATTGAATGGGTGGGTGGAGTCCATGATAGGGGAGAGTGTCCATGGGCTGTGGGAGGAGATTCAATGGGTGGGTAGAGTCTGTGATAGGGGAGAGTGTACATGGGCTGTGGGAGGAGATTAAATGGGTGGGTAGAGTCGATGATAGGGCAGAGTGTACATGGGCTGTGGGAGGAGTGGGGTTGATGGGCTGAATTTGATTGTGTTGTGATGATGGGCCTGGGGCTTCTCGTTTTGTCAGCAAAGCATTTCATTATGTTCTTCCTCTATTTCTACAGATAGACTGATCATAACGTCAAACCTAAGTTGCAAGTGTGAGACCCCCTGTCACATAACACGGTATAATAAAGAACTCTCCATGGTTAAAATCCCCAGCAAGGGCTCCTCCAAGTTCCTGGCCAAGAGATTCAACACCTCAGAACAAAACATAAAGTAAGTGTTTTCCCTCTTTGTCTATTAGACACATGCAGACCTTGGAGAGCTAGAGATTACAGGGACCAGCATCTCTCACACTCTAACTGGTTATGAGCGGAAGCCCAGCAAGACAGGAGCAATTATCCAGGTTCACCAAAGGGCAAATCTCAGTCTGCCTGCTGACTGATTCACCCTGTAAGGACATCACTGGTCGAGCGATTGTTTGGTAAAGGTGTGAGTGGACACGGTTAGAGAGGAGGCAGGCACAGGAAGAGCAGACAAGTCTTGGTTTGACACCTG
The DNA here is from genome assembly GCA_030390025.1 of Squalus acanthias. Taxonomy (NCBI): domain Eukaryota; kingdom Metazoa; phylum Chordata; class Chondrichthyes; order Squaliformes; family Squalidae; genus Squalus; species Squalus acanthias. The sequence goes on along the minus strand of JASTWF010002576.1, from coordinate 19,429 downwards.
AGGTAAACAGACAGCAACCTGAAACCTGGCGAGAAACTGTGAAATGAAACGGTGCATGAAGTTTGGGTCGGAGTGCGATAAACCGGGGGCAGTGAGGAGTGAAGATTGACTGACGCTGGGAGAGAGTCACAGAGCGGGGGAGTGAGGAGTGAAGATTGACTGACACTGGGAGAGAGTCACAGAGCGGGGGGAGTGAGGGGTGAAGATTGACTGACACTGGGAGAGAGTCACAGAGCGGGGGGAGTGAGGAGTGAAGATTGACTGACACTGGGAGAGAGTCACAGAGCGGGGGAGTGAGGAGTGAAGGTTGACTGACACTGGGAGAGAGTCACAGAGCGAGGGGAGTGAGGAGTGAAGATTGACTGACACTGGGAGAGAGTCACAGAGCGGGGGGAGTGAGGAGTGAAGATTGACTGACACTGGGAGAGAGTCACAGAGCGGGGGAGTGAGGAGTGAAGATTGACTGACACTGGGAGAGAGTCACAGAGCGGGGGGAGTGAGGAGTGAAGATTGACTGACATGGGAGAGAGTCACAGAGCGGGGGGAGTGAGGAGTGAAGGTTGACTGACACTGGGAGAGAGTCACAGAGCGGGGGGAGTGAGGAGTGAAGATTGACTGACACTGGGAGAGAGTCACAGAGCGGGGGGAGTGAGGAGTGAAGGTTGACTGACACTGGGAGAGAGTCACAGAGCGGGGGGAGTGAGGAGTGAAGATTGACTGACACTGGGAGAGAGTCACAGAGCGGGGGGAGTGAGGAGTGAAGATTGACTGACACTGGGAGAGAGTCACAGAGCGGGGGGAGTGAGGAGTGAAGATTGACTGACACTGGGAGAGAGTCACAGAGCGGGGGAGTGAGGAGTGAAGATTGAGTGACACTGGGAGAGAGTCACAGAGCGGGGGGAGTGAGGAGTGAAGATTGACTGACACTGGGAGAGAGTCACAGAGCGGGGGGAGTGAGGAGTGAAGATTGACTGACACTGGGAGAGAGTCACAGAGCGGGGGGAGTGAGGAGTGAAGATTGACTGACACTGGGAGAGAGTCACAGAGCGGGGGAGTGAGGAGTGAAGATTGACTGACACTGGGAGAGAGTCACAGAGCGGGGGGAGTGAGGGTGAAGATTGACTGACACTGGGAGAGAGTCACAGAGCGGGGGGAGTGAGGAGTGAAGATTGACTGACACTGGGAGAGAGTCACAGAGCGGGGGAGTGAGGAGTGAAGGTTGACTGACACTGGGAGAGAGTCACAGAGCGGGGGAGTGAGGAGTGAAGATTGACTGACACTGGGAGAGAGTCACAGAGCGGGGGGAGTGAGGAGTGAAGATTGACTGACACTGGGAGAGAGTCACAGAGCGGGGGAGTGAGGAGTGAAGATTGACTGACACTGGGAGAGAGTCACAGAGCGGGGGGAGTGAGGAGTGAAGATTGACTGACACTGGGAGAGAGTCACAGAGCGGGGGGAGTGAGGAGTGAAGGTTGACTGACACTGGGAGAGAGTCACAGAGCGGGGGGAGTGAGGAGTGAAGATTGACTGACACTGGGAGAGAGTCACAGAGCGGGGGGAGTGAGGAGTGAAGGTTGAGTGACACTGGGAGAGAGTCACAGAGCGGGGGGAGTGAGGAGTGAAGATTGACTGACACTGGGAGAGAGTCACAGAGCGGGGGGAGTGAGGAGTGAAGATTGACTGACACTGGGAGAGAGTCACAGAGCGGGGGGAGTGAGGAGTGAAGATTGACTGACACTGGGAGAGAGTCACAGAGCGGGGGAGTGAGGAGTGAAGATTGACTGACACTGGGAGAGAGTCACAGAGCGGGGGGAGTGAGGAGTGAAGATTGACTGACACTGGGAGAGAGTCACAGAGCGGGGGGAGTGAGGAGTGAAGATTGACTGACACTGGGAGAGAGTCACAGAGCGGGGGGAGTGAGGAGTGAAGATTGACTGACACTGGGAGAGAGTCACAGAGCGGGGGGAGTGAGGAGTGAAGATTGACTGACACTGGGAGAGAGTCACAGAGCGGGGGGAGTGAGGAGTGAAGATTGACTGACACTGGGAGAGAGTCACAGAGCGGGGGGAGTGAGGAGTGAAGATTGACTGACACTGGGAGAGAGTCACAGAGCGGGGGGAGTGAGGAGTGAAGATTGACTGACACTGGGAGAGAGTCACAGAGCGGGGGGAGTGAGGAGTTAAGATTGACTGACACTGGGAGAGAGTCACAGAGCGGGGGGAGTGAGGAGTGAAGATTGACTGACACTGGGAGAGAGTCACAGAGCGGGGGGAGTGAGGAGTGAAGATTGACTGACACTGGGAGAGAGTCACAGAGCGGGGGGAGTGAGGAGTGAAGATTGACTGACACTGGGAGAGAGTCACAGAGCGGGGGGAGTGAGGAGTGAAGATTGACTGACACTGGGAGAGAGTGCCTACATTATAACAGTGGCTGCACTTCGGAGGGGCAGGACTGAGGGAACGCCTGTGTCCTGAGCAATATTTATCCCTCAACTTACATCACTAAAACAGATTATCTGGTCATTATCACCTTGCTGTTTGTGGGAGCTTGCTGTGCGCAAATTGGCTGCCACGTTTCCCACATTACAACAGTAACTACACTTCAAAAAAGTGCTTCATTGGCTGTAAAGCACTTTGGGACGTCCTGAGGTTGTGAAAGGCGCTGGAGAAATGAAAGTCTTTCTTTTTTCTTTCTTTAAACCGGCACGGTAAATTCTGGAAAATAAAAGGACAGCTTCAGGTTGTGGATGTGCCTGTATTATTTGGAGAGCTAACGGTGCCATTGTGACCAGCCCATGCTGTGCTGGGCTCGAGAGAAAGGATTTCCACCCTCGCTTCCTCCAACTCTGCACAGCTCCACATGGCCTGAGGGCGGGATCGGGCTCTGCTGAGCTGTCGGCCACAGTGAAGAGCCGGCCAGCGCTCAGTGTCTGAGCTCGCACATGAAGCTTGGCTACTTGGACAGCGAGTACCCATGGACAGTTTCCAGCGAGAGTCAGGAGACAAGGGGAGAAGATCGGGGTGGGAGTGAATGGGAGGGGGTGGCGGGGGAATAGTCTTCCAACTGTGGCCAGCCTGGCTCCTCACATTCTGCCTCTGCCCATCCCTTCCTCACAGAGAGAACTACCTGGTGCTGGACATCTTCTTTGAAGCTTTGAATTATGAAACCATTGAGCAGAAGAAAGCTTACAATGTGGCAGGATTGCTGGGTGAGTGGTCGGACATGAAGTCTGTATTTGTGATACGCACTAAGGCACGTGAGGGGAAAAATTGAGTCGTGCCCCCTTTGGGGCGTAGCGCCCCGAAAAAATTCACACCCCCGCGGCCGAAATTCACCAGTAGCACCCCGAGAGGGAAGCGGGGCCCTACTGGAAGGGGAGGGGCCTTGCGCAGCGCGACCTGGGGCCCAGCTGGGCCACCGGGGATCGGGAGTGCCGGCAAAGGAGCCCGGCACTCAAGAGAAGTGCTGGGCTCACGGAGCGCAGCTGGTACTCCGCGGGGAGGGTGCTCAGGAGGCCGGGGAGGGTGCTCAGGAGGCCGGGGAGGGTGCTCAGGAGGCCGGGGAGGGTGCTCAGGAGGCCGGGGAGGGTGCTCAGGAGGCCGGGGAGGGTGCTCAGGAGGCCGGGGAGGGTGCTCAGGAGGCCGGGGAGGGTGCTCAGGAGGCCGGGGACAGCAGAGGGGGCCGGTGCTGGCAGGCTGCCAGCAACAAAAGTGGCCGCCCAGCACCTCCCCTTTAATTAGTGCTGCCCCGGCCGCAGGTAGGCCCCCCTGACCCCGGCGGACACAGTGTCTGGTGGTAGGTCAGGGGGCGCTACCGAAGATCGCACCTTTTTAGGTCGTGGGGTAAGAGGAACTAGAGGCAATCTCATGGAAAGTAGGTTGATGGGTAGTGAAGAAAGAGTCAGAGTAAACGGGTACGGGAGTGTGCGTTACTGGACCAGAGATGACGAGCTGAAACCCCACCAGCGAGAGTAAGACTGTGTATAAACAGTAAGACTGAGACTGTATCTTGCACTTGACCTTCGGGGGGTGACAGAGTTTTTCTGCTAAACCTTCATCTCTTTCTGTCTGCTTCCCCCAGGGGACATTGGCGGTCACATGGGCCTATTCATTGGGGCGAGTATCCTGACCATTCTGGAAATTATCGATTACATCTATGAGGTGAGCAGATTATTGCCTCTCTCTGCGTTGCCCAGTGAGTTACAATTTCGGCAACTTCCTACACAAGCAAGTGTGGGACTGAGCCCCGGGGACTGAGCCCGGTGTGGGGACTGAGCCCCGGGGAGCACCGCCCGGTGTGGGGACTGAGCCCCGGGGAGCCCCGCCCGGTGTGGGACTGAGCCCGGTGTGGGACTGAGCCCGGTGTGGGGACTGAACCCCGGGGAGCTCCGCCCGGTGTGGGGACTGAGCCCCGGGGAGCAGCACCCGGTGTGGGACTGAACCCCGGGGAGCCCCGCCCGGTGTGGGGACTGAGCCCCGGGGAGCCCCGCCCGGTGTGGGACTGAGCCCGGTGTGGGGACTGAGCCCCGGGGAGCAGCACCCGGTGTGGGACTGAGCCCGGTGTGGGGACTGAGCCCCGGGGAGCAGCACCCGGTGTGGGACTGAGCCCCGGGGAGCCCCGCCCGGTGTGGGGACTGAGCCCGGTGTGGGGACTGAGCCCCGGGGAGCCCCGCCCGGTGTGGGGACTGAGCCCCGGGGAGCCCCGCCCGGTGTGGGGACTGAGCCCCGGGGAGCCCCGCCCGGTGTGGGGACTGAGCCCCGGGGAGCAGCGCCCGGTGTGGGACTGAGCCCCGGGGAGCCCCGCCCGGTGTGGGGACTGAGCCCCGGGGAGCTCCGCCCGGTGTGGGGACTGAGCCCCGGGGAGCACCGCCCGGTGTGGGGACTGAGCCCCGGGGAGCTCCGCCCGGTGTGGGACTGAGCCCCGGGGAGCAGCACCCGGTGTGGGGACTGAGCCCCGGGGACTGAGCCCGGTGTGGGACTGAGCCCCGGGGAGAGCCGCCCGGTGTGGGGACTGAGCCCCGGGGAGCTCCGCCCGGTGTGGGGACTGAGCCCCGGGGAGCCCCGCCCGGTGTGGGACTGAGCCCCGGGGAGCAGCGCCCGGTGTGGGGACTGAGCCCCGGGGAGCCCCGCCCGGTGTGGGGACTGAGCCCCGGGGAGAGCCGCCCGGTGTGGGGACTGAGCCCCGGGGAGCTCCGCCCGGTGTGGGACTGAGCCCCGGGGAGCTCCGCCCGGTGTGGGACTGAGCCCCGGGGAGCAGCACCCGGTGTGGGGACTGAGCCCCGGGGAGCTCCGCCCGGTGTGGGGACTGAGCCCCGGATGTCCGGAGGAAGGGGAGAATGTCCGGAGGGAGGGGGAGGGGCGGGGAGGATGTCCGGAGGGAGGGGAGGATGGAGGGGGTGAGGATGCGGAGGAGGGAGGATGTCCGGAGGGTGAGGGGGGGATGGAGGGGCGGGGTGAGGGGGAGGGGGGGATGGAGTGGTTCCCATTGTGTTGCCTGAACAATATGTTATTGTTGTGCAGCTGACCCGGGATAAAGTGCGGCGAATGCTCCATCCCCACCGCCCCTCTCCGAAAAAAACCCAGGACCGCATCGCAACCCTCGTACTGGACGACCTCAAACTCGTGAGTAACCGCAAGCATTGTATTTCTACAGCACCTCTCACCACCTCAGGACGCCCAAAGTGCTTTACAGCCAATGAAGTACTTTTAAAGTGTAGTCACTGTTGTAATGCAGGAAACACGGCAGCTAATTGGCGCACAGCAAGCTCCCACAAACAGCAATGAGCAGATAATCTGTTTTAATGAGGTTGGTTGAGAGATAAATATTGGCCCAGGACACCGGTGAGAAATCTCCTGCTCTTCTTCGAAATAGTGCCATGGGATCTTTTAAATCCACCTCAGAGAGCAGACAGGGCCTCGATTTAACATCTCATCTGAAAGACGGCACCTCCGACAGTGCAGTGCTCCCTCAGTACCGCCCCTCCGACAGTGCAGCGCTCCCTCAGTACTGCCCCTCTGACAGTGCAGCACTCCCTCAGTACTGCCCCTCCGACAGTGCAGCACTCCCTCAGTACTGCCCCTCCGACAGTGCAGCACTCCCTCAGTACCGCCCCTCCGACAGTGCAGTGCTCCCTCAGTACCGCCCCTCCGACAGTGCAGCGCTCCCTCAGTACTGCCCCTCCGACAGTGCAGCGCTCCCTCAGTACCGCCCCTCCGACAGTGCAGCGCTGCCTCAGTACTGATCCTCCGACAGTGCAGCGCTCCCTCAGTACTGCCCCTCCGACAGTGCAGCGCTCCCTCACTACCACCCCTCCGACAGTGCAGCGCTCCCTCAGTACTGACCCTCCGACAGTGCAGCGCTCCCTCAGTACTGACCCTCCGACAGTGCAGCGCTCGCTCAGTACTGATCCTCCGACAGTGCTGCGCTCCCTCAGTACTGACCCTCTGACAGTGCAGCGCTCCCTCAGTACTGCCCCTCCGACAGTGCAGCGCTCCCTCAGTACTGCCCCTCCGACAGTGCAGCTCTCCCTCAGTACTGCCCCTCTGACAGTGCAGCGCTCCCTCAGTACTGCCCCTCTGACAGTGCAGCGCTCCCTCAGTACTGCCCCTCCGACAGTGCAGCGCTCCCTCAGTACTGCCCCTCCGACAGTGCAGCGCTCCCTCAGTACTGCCCCTCTGACAGTGCAGCGCTCCCTCAGTACTGCCCCTCCGACAGTGCAGCGCTCCCTCAGTACCGCCCCTCCGACAGTGCAGCGCTCCCTCAGTACTGCCCCTCTGACAGTGCAGCGCTCCCTCAGTACTGCCCCTCCGACAGTGCAGCGCTCCCTCAGTACTGCCCCTCCGACAGTGCAGCGCTCCCTCAGTACTGCCCCTCCGACAGTGCAGCGCTCCCTCAGTACTGCCCCTCCGACAGTGCAGCGCTCCCTCAGTACTGCCCCTCCGACAGTGCAGCGCTCCCTCAGTACTGCCCCTCCGACAGTGCAGCGCTCCCTCAGTACTGCCCCTCCGACAGTGCAGCGCTCCCTCAGTACTGCCCCTCCGACAGTGCAGCGCTCCCTCAGTACTGCCCCTCCGACAGTGCAGCGCTCCCTCAGTACTGCCCCTCCGACAGTGCAGCGCTCCCTCAGTACTGCCCCTCCGACAGTGCAGCGCTCCCTCAGTACTGCCCCTCCGACAGTGCAGCGCTCCCTCAGTACTGCCCCTCCGACAGTGCAGCGCTCCCTCAGTACTGCCCCTCCGACAGTGCAGCGCTCCCTCAGTACTGCCCCTCTGACAGTGCAGCACTCCCTCAGTACTGCACTGGTATGTCTCCCTAGATTTTTGTGCTCAAGTCTCCGGAGTGGGACTCTGAGGTGAAAGTGATACCCACTGAGCCAAGTGACTGGACGCCCCGTGACAGTTCTGACCCCTCCCACTATTTCACTTTCTGTGTCACAAGCCGCACCTGAGCTGGGGACCTTGAATTTAAAATCTGTTGCTTTGCTGAGTAAAGTTGGTGTGCTGTGGAACCGAGAGCGGTGCTTTATCAGAACCTTCCATGTTTGTTTTCACAGAGCTCGTGTGAGGCACTGAGATGTAACCCTGAAGGAATGGCTTATGCCAGCAACATGCTGCCTCGCCAACCTCAGCACAGACTACCTTTTGACGACTTTGCTTGTTGACTGCGACCAGGGATAGTGGGCCTTCCCTCCCTCCCTCCCTCCTCCTTCCGTCACTCCCTACTTCCCTCCCTCCCTCCCCTGAAGACCCGTGGTACAGCAAGCCACAGAATCTCTCTTCCTCTCAACCCTCCCACTCCCATCAACCTCTCAGCAGTGAAAACTCAAGCCAAAGTCTCGCACAATACTTGTCAATATTTCCTGCTGCAAACCTCTTTCCAAGGACTTATTTAGTTGCCGTGGTAACCGTCTCCATACAAAACATTTTGCTGGAACTGGAAACTGCCTCTTTCTTTTTTTTAGAGAATTCCGTACACCGAGAGTGAAATGATTGAGCTTTAGCTGAATCGACCGCCTGAGTCTGGCCTGATATCAGACCCTGCGGGGTTTAATGTCGGGGGAAGGGCCTGTTCTCAGCCTAGCACGTACCAGGCCTGTTGACAATTAATTACATTCCCATTGGCGGCCCACAGAGTGACCCTTATTGTACAATATTCAAACTAAAAGCTGCCTGTAGCACTCTCCCCAGTAGTGAGGCCGTTGAATAGTTGATTGAACTGAGGGCTGGGCTGGGCTGGACTCGCTGGGTCTGCCTGATTCAGGCCGAGAATCCCTGCAGCATCTGGGGCAGCGGGGGGCTGAGTAGGCGCCGAGAGTCATGATCAGAATCTAATATTGACTTTTTTTGTACATATGTGGCAACTGCTAGGAGTGAACTCTTATCATTCACATCCTACGCAGTGTGAGCATCAGATTAGCAACCGTACAGGTCGTACTGTGACCCAGTGTGAGTCCAGTAAAGGCACAGGCCGATATCTGTGCTGTGTGAGTTCCACATTCTCACCACTCTCTGGTTAAAGAAGTTTCTCCTGAATTCCTTATTGGATTTATTAGTGACTCTCTAATATTTATGGCCACAGGTGGAAACACCTTCTCTACATCTACCCTATCGAACCCCTTTCATAATCTTAAAGGCCTCTATCAGGCCATCCCTCAGCCTTCTCTTTTCTAGAGTAAAGAGCCCCAGCCTGTTCCATCTGTCTCGTTCTCGATGCGCTAACTGACCACTGACATGCTGGTACTCTGCTGACCCTCTGACCTGGAGGGAGTTGGGTTGACTGCTGCTTGTTTAGTGGCATTGAATTGTGGGAGGAAGCTGTGGTCACTGGGCTGTGTGGATTGTCAGCGCCTCCAACCCAGACCCATCTCAAGGCTTTCGGTTTGCGGTGGGACAAAGTCCCTTGCGTGGACAGGGCCCAGCGTATTCACTGGTTTCCCAGTGTCTCCAGGAGCCAGTTACAGGGGGCCATGTCCAGGGCCTAGTCTTCAGGGTCCAGGGCCCAGTGGCCAGAGGCCAGTATCCAGGGCCCAGGGGCCAGTGTCCAGTGACCAGAGGCCAGTGTCCAGGGCACAGTGTCCAGGGGCCAGTGTCCAGGGGCTAGTGTCCAGGGCCCAGTGTCCAGAGACCAGTGTCCAGGGGCCATCTCCGGGGGCCAGGGTCCAGTGCCATGTCCAGAGGCCAGAGGTCAGTGTCCAGGGTCCAGTGTCCAGGGCCCAGCTCCGGGGGCCAGGGTCCAGTGTCCAGATGCCAGTGCCCAGGGTCCAGTGTCCAGAGGCCAGTGTCGTGTGTCCCTCACGGGATGCGCTCCAGTCCCATTTGCGCACCTTGGCTGCGCGCGATATCGGAGCCACCTGAGGCGTCACAGCCGCCTAAAGCCATCTACACCTGTCTGCCCAGACTGAAGGTCCAGAGACATTGGAGAGCGAGACTGCCCATCTGGGGAGGGGGGTGAGCAGCAGGATTGACCCTGTCGCCTCTGCACTTGCCTGTGAATCCAGTCACATTCCCAGCTCTGCTGCTGACCCAGTATCGCTGCTGTGACCGACCCTTCTCACCGCTCGCCCACATCAGCCTGGAGGGTGGAGGCTCCCTGGAACCCAGCGGGACCACCCTCACACAACCTGTAAACTCAGTGCTCAGGACTCGCAGCTCCGGGTACCTGGCCTATAAGCACACCCATTTAAAGGACATTGCATGCAGCATTAACTATAGTCCATCCTCGACATAGCCTCCATCACCGGCCGCGGCTCATGTGCTGAAGGCACTGAGCTCAGTTACTCCCACCGGACGGTTTCTGATCTCCACTGACAGACTGGCTCGAAGGACGCACCCTCCGCCCTCTCTTGCTCACACACTGTACATCTAACCCAGGCTGTGCCGACCCGGGACAGACTGTCTCCCCACCAGCCGTTCACCACAGCTCTCCCTCTGTCTGTCTGTCTGTCTGTCTGTGTGTCTCTCTCTCTCACAGTCTCTATCTCTCTGTGTGTCTCTCTATCTCTCTTTCCCTCTCTGTCTGTCTCTCTCTGTCTCTGTCTGTCTGTCTCTCTCTTTCTCTCTCTGTCCCTCTCTCTCTGTCTGTCTGTCTCTCTTTCTCTGTCCCTCTCTCTTTCTCTATCTCTCTCTTTCTCTCTCACTCTTCCATTGCCATCAGTTTGAAGGAGAGAATATTTGGGTGGTTGAGTCAGTGAGAGTAATTGTATCCCACCCCCCTCCCCCAGCCTCTGGGCCCAGTGTGTAACCTGAATGCTCTCAGCCTGATCTCCAAGTCTATCTAAAGCCGATGGGCTGTAGCACTAAACTCAATCAGTGCTGTAGCTCTGACCATCTTGTGGGAATCCTGTGGGAAACTTGTCCTACACTTAAAGAATCAGAGGAGCGTCTCAGTTCAGCAGGCTGCTCGGAGGGTGCAGGATGTGGAACCCTCCATTCGTAACTTTGATAAGAGCCATGGGCACCTCCCGCGTATGTGTGTGTGTGCAAATCTCTCGTGTGTGTGTGTGTGTGCACTTCTCTCACCTGTGCGGTCACTGTTGTAATGTAGGAAATGCAGCAGCCAATTTGCACACAGCAAGCTCCCACAAACAGCAATGTGATGTTGATTGAGGGATAAATATTGGACCTAGGACACCGGGGAAAACGCCCCTGCTCTACTTCTAATAGTGCCATGGGATCTTTCACATCAACCTGATAGGACAGACGGGGCCGCAGTTTAACGTTTCATCTGAAAGACGGGACCTCCGACAGTGCGGCGCTCCCTCAGTACTGACCCTCCGACAGTGCGGCACTCCCTCAGTACTGCCCCTCCGACAGTGCAGCACCGGGAGCCTGGATTTCGTGCTGAACTCTCTGGGGCAGGGCTTGAACCCACGACCTTCTGACTCAGAGGCGAGAGAGTGCTGCCCACTGAGCCACTGTATTTGAGTGTTTAGAATGCGTTTGCTGGGACTGATGATGTATCCGAGATCTTTGAGAGGAAACCCTGAACCATCGTCACTCTCCTCAGCTCCAGCTTGGCTCGCTGATTAATCTTCGAGTGAGAAGCACAGATATCCTGTACAAGAGCTGGATCATGGAGTAACAGGAGGGAAAAAGGTTTGCCTAAGTGTAGAGAATGGAGATCAAAAATCATGAATAAGGAAGGACCTTATTTCAATATAACTAGAAAACCCTCGCAGCTGTTTTCTAATTCACCCAGTAAATCTGATATTCTGTATGTTTTTAATGCTATGTGTTATAATGTAGATCAGAAAAATGTGGATTATATAATTGTAGCAAAACTCAAATATTCTCAGAATAAATTCAGAAACTGAAAGCCTTTTCGATTTCTTACTTTATAGATAAATTGGTGCTATCTTTCCTGGAGTGACTAGATCTCCTGGTGTGGTCCTGGTCCATTCACACCTGGACGTTACCCAGACCCAACTCCCGGTTTGTGCTGTGGCAGATTCCATGGGTTCAGTGGGTGTGGGGTCTAGATCATCGCCGAAATGCTTGTTGTTTTCAATGGGAAATTAACACCCGTTAAACAAAGCCCCAACACGGAGTTAATGCTACCCCAACATTAGGTCAGCACCTTCCCCTGGTGCACTGTGGGACCGGGCCCTTCCCCTGGTGCACTGTGGGACTGGGCACTTCCCCTGGTGCACTGTGGGACTGGGCCCTTCCCCTGGTGCCCTGTGGGACTGGGCCCTTCCCCTGGTGCACTGTGGGACTGGGCCCTTCCCCTGGTGCCCTTCACTGTGGGACTGGGCCCTTCCCCTGGTGCACTGTGGGACTGGGCCCTTCCCCTGGTGCCCTTCACTGTGGGACTGGGCCCTTCCCCTGGTGCCCTGTGGGACTGGGCCCTTCCCCTGGTGCCCTGTGGGACTGGGCCCTTCCCCTGGTGCCCTGTGGGACTGGGCCCTTCCCCTGGTGCACTGTGGGACTGGGCCCTTCCCCTGGTGCCCTGTGGGACTGGGCCCTTCCCCTGGTGCACTGTGGGACTGGGCCCTTCCCCTGGTGCACTGTGGGACTGGGCCCTTCCCCTGGTGCACTGTGGGACTGGGCCCTTCCCCTGGTGCCCTGTGGGACTGGGCCCTTCCCCTGGTGCCCTGTGGGACTGGGCCCTTCCCCTGGTGCACTGTGGGACTGGGTCCTGTTGTATTATTTCAGTGATTCTTCAGCAGGTTCCTGGTTATGACATCTCAAACAGCAGCAGCTGTCAGACGTGAGGAGTTGGAGATGCCAGCAGGGAGCCTCTGGCCTCACTTCAACTCTCTGACAGCCTCTCTTTCCCAAAGTAAAGCAGGCTGACAAGAGGGGAAATGTTCAGTGGCTGAGAGTCTGTGGAATTGTTTCTGGCTGTAACGTATCGTGTGTTTGATTATTTCCTTTTTTTCTATCACAATACAAATAGAAAAAATAAACAGGCTCTTCACAGAAAAAAGCCCAGATCCTTTTGGTACAAACCATCCCCACATTTGCAACATGAATTCAAGTCATTAAATTCACTACAAGCATCCTTTGCGATCTGTTTTAATATATCATTGATCTCATTGAAACATGTAAAATTCTTACAGGGCTTGACAGGGTAGATGTAGGGAGGATGTTACCCCTGGCTGGAGAGTCTAGAACCAGGGGTCACAGTCTCAGAATAAGGAGTCGGCCATTTAGGACTGAGATGAGGAGAAATTTCTTCACTCAGAGGGTGGTGAATCTTTGGAATTCTCACCCCAGAGGGCAGTGCAGGCTCAATCGATGAGTATATTCAAGACTGAGATCGATGGATTTTTGGATATTAAGGGAATCAAGGGATATGGGGATAGTGCAGGAAAGTGGAGATGAGGTCGAAGATCAGCCATGATCTTATTGAATGGCGGAGCAGGCTCGAGGGGCCGAATGGCCGACTCCTGCTCCTATTTCTTCTTATATGTTGGACTGGCCGTTCTACTTGCCTTCAATAGACACATCACTAAATCTCTTTGTTAGAGTAAGGTTTTGACTGTATCTTTCATCCTTTCTTGTTCCAATTGAGAGTCTTCATGAAGCCAGTAAAATCTCTCAGCACAGAAGACCGTTCGGCCCATCGAGCCTGTGCTGGCTCTTTGAAAGATTCTCTCCAATCAGTCCCACTCCCTGCTCTCTCCCCGCAGCCCTGCTTTTCAAGTATTTATCCAATTCCCTTTCAAAAGTTACTATTGAATCTGCTCCCTTTCAGGCAGCGCATTCCAGATCATAATTCACAACAAAAATAATTTCTCCTCATCTTCGTGTTTGTTGGGACAGTGTAGAGAGAGCTTTACTCTGTATCTAACCCCCTGTACCTGCCCCGGAGGTGTTTGATGGGACAGTGTAGAGGGAGCTTTACTCTGTATCTAACCCCCTGTACCTGCCCTGGGAGTGTTTGATGGGACAGTGTAGAGGGAGCTTTACTCTGTATCTAACCCCCTGTACCTGCCCTGGGAGTGTTTGATGGGACAGTGTAGAGGGAGCTTTACTCTGTATCTAACCCCCTGTACCTGCCCTGGGAGTGTTTGATGGGACAGTGTAGAGGGAGCTTTACTCTGTATCTAACCCGTGCTGTAACTGCCCTGGGAGTGTTTGATGGGACAGTGTAGAGGGAGCTTTACTCTGTATCTAACCCGTGCTGTACCTGCCCTGGGTGTGTTTGATGGGACAGTGTAAAGGGAGCTTTACTCTGTATCTAACCCGTGCTGTACCTGCCCTGGGTGTGTTTGATGGGACAGTGTAGAGGGAGCTTTACTCTGTATCTAACCCGTGCTGTACCTGCCCTGGGCGTGTTTGATGGGACAGTGTAGAGGGAGCTTTACTCTGTATCTAACCCGTGCTGTACCTGCCCTGGGCGTGTTTGATGGGGCAGTGTAGAGGAAGCTCTACTCTGTATCTAACCCGTGCTGTACGTGCCCTGGGAGTGTTTGATGGGGCAGTGTAGAGGAAGCTCTACTCTGTATCTAACCCGTGCTGTACGTGCCCTGGGAGTGTTTGATGGGGCAGTGTAGAGGAGCTCTACTCTGTATCTAACCCGTGCTGTACCTGCCCTGGGAGTGTTTGATGGGCAGTGTAGAGGGAGCTTTACTCTGTATCTAACCCGTGCTGTACCTGCCCTGGGCGTGTTTGATGGGACAGTGTAGAGGTAGCTCTACTCTGTATCTAACCCGTGCTGTACCTGCCCTGGGAGTGTTTGATGGGACAGTGTAGAGGGAGCTTTACTCTGTATCTAACCCGTGCTGTACCTGCCCTGGGCGTGTTTGATGGGACAGTGTAGAGGGAGCTTTACTCTGTATCTATCCTGTGCTGTACCTGCCCTGGGAGTGTTTGTTGGGACAGTGTAGAGGGAGCTTTACTCTGTATCTAACCCGTGCTGTACCTGCCCTGGGCGTGTTTGATGGGACAGTGTAGAGGGAGCTTTACTCCATTGAGAGAGGGGCTGTGGGACGGTGTGTCTAACTACTCGCTATCGGGCTATAAGTTGTGTGTGTCTCCTGACCCTGTGCTGTGTGTTAAATTGCTGGATTCTGGGCAGATGTTCAAACATCAAGCTACAAAATGAGTAAGAAAGTGGAATCCAGTCCAAAGCACATGAGCCTCGGGCTCCTGCAAATACAAGAAGCCTTTGTTTGGTGCGAGGAGTGTTGTGTGAAATGTGCAGCAACTGCCCTGGCAGCGTGGTGGAGAGGGAGGGCCCCTCACAGCAAGGGGCACACAACAGTCCGAATGTCTGCGACATTCAGTTCATACCACAGGACAAACCTCAGGGTCAATTCGCAGGACTGGAATGAGGGGCGAGGGGCAGATTTAACCCAGAGAACACAACTAGGAGAGCAATCCCAGCTTCTCCAGTCTCTCCACGTAACTGAAGACCCACATCCCTGGTAAATCTCCTCCGCACCCTCTCCAAGGCCTTGACATCCTTCCTAAAGTGCGGTGCCCAGAATTGGACACAATACTCCAGCTGAGGCCGAACCAGTGTTTTATAAAAGCAGAATTTCCTTGTGTTTGTCCTCGAGTCCTCTGGTTAGAAAGCCCAGGATCCAGTGTGCTTCGTTAACAAACAGACTTCTCAACTTGTCTTCCCACCTTGAAAGATGTTTCGACATAAACCCCCAGGGCTCTCTGTTCCTGCACTCCCTTTAATAAAATGTTCCCAATTAGAAAATATATTTTAAAAAAGTGTTTGATTTGTATTCCGTGTCGAGCTTACTGTAACATTCCTGTTTCGCTCCCAGAGCATTATTCAACACAACTGGTTCCTAAAATGCACCAAGAACCCAGCGGAGGCTCCCCACCCGTCCCCTCTCCTTTCCACCCCCCCTCCCCTCTCCTCTCCTCTCCACCCCCCCTCCCCTCTCCTCTCCACCCCCCCTCCCCTCTCCTCTCCTCTCCACCCCCCCTCCCCTCTCTTCTCCACCCCCCCTCCCCTCTCTTCTCCACCCCCCTCCCCTCTCCTCTCCCACCCCTCCCCTCTCCCACCCCTCCCCACCCCCACTCCACCCACCCCACCCCTCCCCCTACCCCCCCACTCCCTCCCCCTACCCCCCCCCACTCTCTCCCCCTCCCCCCCCACTCTCCTCCCCCTCCCCCCCCACTCCCTCCCCCTACCCCCCCCCACTCCCTCCCCACCCCCAATCCCTCCCTTCCCTGCACCACCCCTCCCCTCCCCTCTCCCCCACCCCCCGTTCACCCTCACCACCCCTCCCTCAACCACCTCCCTTCCCCTCCCCACCCCCAACCTCCCCACCCCTTCCCCTCACCACCCCTAACCCCCCCTCCACCCTCAACCCCCTCCCCACACCACCCCTTCCTCCCCTTTCCCCACCCCAACCCCTCACCCTCCCTCTCCCCTCCACCCCTCCCCTTCCCCCACCCCCTGCCTCCATCCACCCTCCACACCCCTCTCCCCTCCCCTTTCACCCCCACCCCTTCCCCCGATTAAACCCCCGCCACTCATAAAACAGCACCAGATCAGAGGGCTTGAGTGTGTCTGTTTAATGTGCAGTCTCGCCGCTGGACAGAGCGAAGGGAAGGAAAGTTAAAACCGTGATGTCCTTTATTATAAAAATAGAATCTACGCGGGTGCTGGGGTCCATGGGTGAGCAGGTTGGAGGGGATTATGGGATGGCAGTCTGCTTCCCTCCCCCCCAGGCTCGGAGAGGCTTTGTCCGTCTTGTTACCCGACGTTGATCCTCTTTGACCTGTTGACCACTCTGCTGTTTGGTTTGAGAAAGCGGGATCGAGCCAGCCAGAGTCCGGCAAGGAGTGTGTCCCATAGCCCAAGCGGGGTTTGGGGGTAGAGACGCGGAGGTGCGAGTGGAGTAAGGTAGGCCAGGGACGATGCAAGTTCTTCGCCCGCCCGCCCGCCTGTCCATGGCCTCAGGTGCTATTCCCTTGCTCCTGCTCGAACAGCAGCATTGCCAGCTGGGAGCGAGAGCCGAGTGCCTGGAGGTTACTCTGCACGCAGCGGTGATAGATCTCCTCGCTCACTCGCGGGTTGCACGTCCTCTGCCCATACTTCTGCCGCAGGGCGGGCTCGACGGCCCGGAAGACGTGGAGGCCGGAGTACTGGACAAACATCTCGTACAGGTCCAGCGTCTCCAGGATCTCCTCGTTCTCCAGCACGTCGGAGGCCATTTTGCCTCGGGACGCCATGTAGTCGGAGTTGTAGAAGCAGGCGGCGTCGAAGAAGTCACGGTCAAAGTGGCCGGAATCCTTGAGCAGGTCAATGGTCAGTGGCAGCTGCTGGTTGTGGTGGGCGATTTGCGGGTTGTACTCCTGGAAGTGGATGGGGAAGAAAACCTGCCATTGGTTGATGGTGTTCATCCGGCAGCGGTTGAGGAACTCGAAGTTGACCTCCGTCTTGATCCCGGCCACGAAGAACAATGTGTCGACCGGGTGTTTCTTGGAAATGATGTCCATGATTTTGATCTGGGACGGCGAGTCAGTCTTCACGCTGATCCAGGGAATCTTCGTCTCCGGGTACTTCCTCTCGCATTCCATGATCTTGGCCTTGACGCTGCTGAAGATGTCGTTCTGATTGACCCGCTGGGCCTCAAATGGGTCGTAGATGAAGAGCAGGGTGAGGATAGCGTTCTCGTTGTTCTCCAGTGCGTTGAGAGAATACAGCTCGATGAAACGGGTGGCTTGGTCCCGCTCGTGGATGCTCAGCGGGAGAATGATGTGGACCCTGGTGGCCTCGGTCACGTAAGGCATGGGGATGATCTCCACGCTGCTGAGCGGACGCACGAGGTAGACCCTCTTGGTGATGGTGCGGCTGTGCCCCTTCTGGGTGAGCACCTCCAGCCGCAGGTCCAGGGTGTACTCCATGCCGCGGGTGGGGTCGAACCTGCGGTAACCGTTGACCAGTTGCTCCTTGCGCAGGTGAAGAAGGGGCTGGTACTTCTTGTTCAGCTCCTCCACCGCCGTCTCGATGATGTTGCTGACGTCACTCTTGTCAATCCCGAGCAGCTCGCACTTCGGGGATCCGTCCACGCAGGAGAAGACCTGGTCCTCGGTGAAATAGTCCCAGCGCAGGACCTCGAACCTCGTGCGCGGGAGGAACGGGGCATTGATCCCCACGGGCCAGCTGCTCGCTTTCTCCCCCTCGATCGTCAGGCCACTGATATTTCTGATTTCATCCTAAAATCAGGAGCAAAAAGGAGGGTTAGGAACTGGAGGCCATTCAGCCCCTCGAGCCTGTTACACAGGAACAGGAGGAGGCCATTCAGCCCCTCGAGCCTGTTACACAAGAACAGGAGGAGGCCATTCAGCCCCTCGAGCCTGTTACACAGGAACAGGAGGAGGCCATTCAGCCCCTCGAGCCTGATACACAAGAACAGGAGGAGGCCATTCAGCCCCTCGAGCCTGTTACACAGGAACAGGAGGAGGCCATTCAGCCCCTCGAGCCTGATACACAGGAACAGGAGGAGGCCATTCAGCCCCTCGAGCCTGATACACAGGAACAGGAGGAGGCCATTCAGCCCCTCGAGCCTGTTGCACAGGAAGAGGAGGAGGCCATTCAGCCCCTCGAGCCTGTTACACAGGAACAGGAGGAGGCCATTCAGCCCCTCGAGCCTGATACACAGGAACAGAAGGAGGCCATTCAGCCCCTCGAGTCTGTTACACAGGAACAGGAGGAGGCCATTCAGCCCCTCGAGCCTGTTACACAGGAACAGGAGGAGGCCATTCAGCCCCTCGAGCCTGTTACACAGGAAGAGGAGGAGGCCATTCAGCCCCTCGAGCCTGTTACACAGGAACAGGAGGAGGCCATTCAGCCCCTCGAGCCTGATACACAGGAACAGAAGGAGGCCATTCAGCCCCTCGAGTCTGTTACACAGGAACAGGAGGAGGCCATTCAGCCCCTCGAGCCTGTTACACAGAACAGGAGGAGGCCATTCAGCCCCTCGAGCCTGTTACACAGGAACAGGAGGAGGCCATTCAGCCTCTCGAGCCTGTTACACAGGAACAGGAGGAGGCCATTCAGCCCCTCGAGCCTGATACACAGGAACAGGAGGAGGACATTCAGCCCCTCGAGCCTGTTACACAGGAACAGGAGGAGGCCATTCAGCCCCTCGAGCCTGTTACACAGGAACAGGAACAGGCCTGAGTTTTGAAATTTTTATTTGACCCCCAGCCTCAGCAGCTTTTTAGGGAGAGAGTTCCAGATTCCACTGCCCTTTATGTGAAGAAGTGCTTCCTGACATCACCCCTGAACGGCCTGGCTCTAATTTTAAGGTTCTGCCCCCTTGTTCTGGACTCCCCCCACCAGAGGAAATAGTTTCTCTCTCTCTACCCTCTCAACCCCTTTAATCATCTTAAACACCTCAATCAGATCACCTCTTAATCTTCTAAACTCGAGGGAATACAGAGCCCAGTCTGTGCAACCTGTCCTCGTAATTTAACCCTTTTAGCCCCGGTATCATTCTGGTGAATCTGCGCTGCCCCCCCTCCAAGGCCAGTATATCCTCCCGGAGGTGTGGTACCCAGGGTGAGGAACGTTATCCGTATGTTGCCCTCTCACCTCTTCTCCCGAGGGAGCTGGGTCTTTATCCAGTAACGTTCCCTGGGAGCTGTTTGCCCTCCAGTGCCTCATGTGAGCCTAAGCAGTGAGTGTCAGCAGCTTGTGCACCCACGGACTGCGTCACAGCTAAACTCAAACCTGTTCTCACCCAGCGGCCGCTCCTGCACACTAGCCAGCAGGAGACGCTGCACACTGAGGAGGATCACAAGCCTGGCTCATTTTCCCTTCCCTAACCTGGGAGCACTCAGACCCGCAGTCAAAAACTTCCCAACTCCCGTCTGTGTGTGTCGGGGTGTCTCAGTATGTCTGTCTGTGTTGTCTGTGTTAGTGTGGGTGTCTCAGCGTGTCAGTGTATGTGGGGTATGAGTCTGAGTGTGTGGGCTGTGTGTGGTGTGTGTGTGGGGTGTGTGTGCGG
>JASTWF010002575.1:0-22056 GCA_030390025.1 Squalus acanthias | reverse complement strand
CCTCACCCCCCCCTCCTCACCCACCACCCTCATCCCCCCTCCTCCTTACCCCAGTCCTCACTGGGCAGCAGGTTATCGGCGAAGAAGCGACTGTCCAGCTCGCTCACCAAACAAGAAGAATCCAAAGTTTGAAATAAACCGGCCCGAGTATAAAAGCAGGCGGCGGCCGCCGTGAGCCGCTCCAACTGGCCCAGACCAGAGACCAGAGCCCAGCGCGGCGTCACTGCCGCTCGGCCCCAACTCACTGCCCGAGCTCCGAGTCCGACTCCCACTGAGGCCCCGCCCGGAAATCCGCCCCCTCACTCTGACTGACAGGCGCTCCGGCCAATCCGCTTCCCCCGGGAGAGCCCCGCCCCGGAAACCCGGCCCCTCACTCTGAGTGACAGGCGCTCCAGCCAATCTGCTTCCCCCGGGAGAGCCCCGCACTGGAAACCCGCCCCCTCATTCCGAGTGACAGTCAATCTGACCAATCCGCTGCCCCGAGGAGAGGCCCGCCCCGGTAACTCGCCCCGCTCTCTCAGTGACAGGCGCTCCGACCAATCCACTTCCACCGCGAGAGCAGCACTCCAAAACCCGCCCCCTCACACTGAGTGACAGAGATACTGGCCAATCCGCTTCCCCCGAGAGGGCACTGCAACGAAACCCGCCCCCTCATTCTGAGTGACAGGTGCGCCGGCCAATCCGCTTCACCCCGGTGATCCCCGCCCGGGAACCCACCCCTCACCCTGAGTGACAGGCCTTCTGGCCAATCGGCTTTCCAGGAGAGAGCACCGCATCCTGGAACCACCCCCTGACTCTGAGTGACAGGTTCTCCGGCCAATCCGCTTCCCTCGGGAGCTCCTCACTGGGCTGCCACTGGCCAATCAGCACCGTCGGGAGGCGGGATTTGCGGCGATGGTTTAAATATTAATTTTTTAAGGGGGTTAAATCTTTAAATTTTTGGGCGCCCTTGGAGTTCTCCCCGGTGTCCGGGCCAATATTTCACAGAACCACAGAATCACAGAATAGGACAGCACAGGAGCAGGTCACTCGGCCCTTCCTGCCTGTGCCGGCTCTTTGAAAGAGCCAAACAATTAACCCCGCTCCACTGCCCTTTCCCCAGAGCCCGGCACATTGTTACCCTTCAAGGATTTATCCAAATCCCCTTTGAAAGTTATTATTGAATCTGCTTCCACCAGCCTTTCAGGCAGTGCCTTCCAGATCAGAACAACTCGCTGCATAAAAAACACCCTCTTCATCTCGCCTCTGGTTCTTTTGCCAATTACCTTAAATCTGTGCTCTCTGGTTGCTGACCCTTATCCCACTGGAAACAGTTTCTCCTTATTTACTCTATCAAAACCCTTCATGATTTTGACCACCTCTGTTAAATCTCCCCTTAACCTTCTCTGCTCCAAGGAGAACAACCTCAGCGTCTCCAGTCTCTCCACGTAACTGAAGTCCCGCATCCCTGGTGCCATTCTAGTAAATCTCTTCCTAAAGTGTGGTTCCCAGAATTGGACACAATACTCCAGCTGGGGCCAAACCACTGATTTAGGAAGGTTTAGCATAACTTCCTGGCTTTTATACTCTATGACTCTGTTTATAAAGCTAAGGGTACTGTATATTATTTAGCAGCCATCTCATTTTGTCCGGCCACCTCCAATGATTTGTGTACAAACACCCCCAGGTCTCTCTCTTCCTGCACCTCCTTTAAAATTGTACCATTTATGTTATATTGCCGCTGCCCATTCTTCCTACCATAATGCATCACATCACACTATGTTGAATTGCATTTGCCACGAGTCTGCCCATTTCACCGGTCTGTCTAATTCGTCCTGAAGTCTATTGCGATCCTCCACACTGTTTACTACATTTCTGAGTTTTGTGTCATCTGCAAACTTTGAAATGTTGACCTTTACACCCAAGTCAAATTGAATTAAGATGCAGATGAGCCACTATCTAATTGAATGGCGGAAGAGGCTGAATGGCCTACTGCTGTTCCTGTGTATGCCTAGAAAGTGAATGTTGACAGCTTGGAAAACAAGCCAGACCCATTCTCAACAAAGATCCACCCAATGCCAAGTCACCAGATAGCGGGAGAAACAGGCCCCCTGGCTGATCCTTCCCCTCCCCGAACCCTGGTATGCTGAGGCCCATCTCTGCACCTCCACTGTCACTCTGCTTCAGATAGTGTGTCTCACCAGCAATCCAGCCTGGACCCTCCCTGGTCTGTGTGTCTCAGTAAATACACCAAGCAGCGCTCGGCAATTCTGACACCACCTTCTGATTTAGACACAGACTCTGCAGACAGATGAAGCAGATACTTTTATTTCTATGTGCAGGGTACAAGGAGACAGCACTTTACAATTTATCAAACACTTTCAATACTTGGTTACAATGATATACTTTGCTTCCTATTAAACTCTGCAGGATACAACATTTGAAGGTAGCTCATCAAACTCTGAAACACAGTTGCAACTTTAAAATATGAGGTTAATCTGGATATGAAAGACAGACAGACACAGACTGGCCTTTATATCGCGCCTTTCACAGCCTCAGGCCGCCCAAAACACTTTACGATCAATGAAGTACTTTTGAAGTGTAGTCACTGTTGTAATGTAGGAAATGCGACAGACAATTTTTGCACAGCAAGCTCCCACAAACAGCAATCTGTTATTGTTTTAGTAATGCTGGTTGAGGGATAAATATAAAAACAATATAAAACACTAGTTCGGCCCCAGCTGGAGCATTGGGTCCAATTCTGGGCACCACACTTTAGGAAGGACGTGAAGGCTTTGGAGAGGGTACAGAAGAGATTTACTAGAATGGTTCCAGTGATGAGGGATTACAGTGAGGTGGATCAACTGGAGAAGCTGGGGTTGTTCTCCTTAGAGCAGAGAAGGCTAAGAGGAGATTTGATAGAGGTGTTTAACATCATGAAGGGTTCAGATAGAGTAAATAAAGAGAAACTGTTTCCAGTGGCGAAAGGGTCGATAATGAGAGGGCTTTCCCCCTGAAACAGGCGAGCGTTCCCGCTGCCCATCTCAGGACCCTACCCAAGGTGGCGATGGCTGAAGTGCCAGCGTAAACTTTAGTGCCATTTCCAGGCGACTCTCACTCCGGTTACACCAGGCGGGGGCTCTTAAAATCGGCCCGAACAGTTCGGGATGGGCGTTGTAAGAATCCAGAGTCTGCAGCAATGTGAAAATAAAACAAACAACACATTTAGTTCATGCTTCTGGGTTGTAATTAAGCCCCGAATCGCTTTGTTTTCAATAAATGCCGCTTCTATTGTGCAGTTTAATAACAGCGCTTGGCAGCAGAGGTGTTGCACTAATTCATCTCAAACACCGCCATGTAGCGCCACCTTCCGCCTGTGGAGCAACATTACAGGCAGGAAGGTCACCGGGTTCCTGCAGCTCACAGCTCATTCCACCCAGTCAGTTCCTCTCTGCAATTCAGCATCGATTTGTTTCTTCTCTCCCCTCCTTATTTTCCCAGTTTATACTAAGATGATTGAAGCCTCGCATTAAAATATCTTGTCACTTCTCACACAGCATTGCTAGCTAGTCACAGAACAAACTGTCCTCCTTATTCTGACCAGGGGTCTATAGCACACTCACAGTGTTCGCTCGCAGCTCTTACTATTAGAGATGTCTAACCAGAGTAGTTCAGTTTCAAGCTTTCTACCTCCCACGGGATCAACTTCTTTTACATCCCAGGTGTCCCTGACAGCTCGGGCCACACCGCCCCCTTTATTGCCCACTCTCTATTCTAAACACTCCATACCCTACAGAGGCCATTGCTGATCTTTCAGTTCCCAGTTCCGATGCAGGGTGTATTCCCGGAATGTTAACCTGTCTTCTCTCTCCACAGGTGATGACCTTGTCCACTCTATTCTAAACACTGCACACGCTTGAATGTTCTGTTCATTTCCATCCCCTGGGTTTTCCCATGTTTCTGATACTCCCACCTGTTCCCTTTTGATTTCACTTCTATCTGGTGCCCCTTTTAGTTGTTCCTTCCCTCGGGTATTATTTAATTTGCCGGGTCTCGGATGGTCCCTTTGTCATGTCCTTCCCACTGGTGTTCTATCTCACCCTAGTTCCTCTCCCCTGCCCCTCTTTACCTTTAAGTTCTGTGGTTCCCTTGGTGTATTTCTGCCGTGTTTTAATTCTCCTCTGTCTCTGGACCACGATGATTCTCCATGTTCTTGATGTTTTTATTTAATTTTGTTTAAAAATAACTTTTAAACTGCGGCTGTGTCTCTGCTGAACTGGTTCTTCTAGTTTTTCAGCATTGTTGGCTTCTAGCTAGCAGCTGTTGTTTCACTTGCTGTCAGGTGGCTCGCTCGACTGGTTTTCAGCTTTGCTGGTCGCTGGCTTGTGGTTTAACTATTTCTCCACCGCTTTTGATCTACGGTGACCTCCAACTTGCGTCAATTTTGCCTCATCTTTCTGCACCGCTACCGACTCTCATTCCTCCGGCAACAACCTCCATCCTCGAACTCTCCACCCTTCAAATAGCTTCTGGACTTCACTGGCCTGCTTTGGACAGCGGTTCGTCGATGCTCCCTGCCGGCTCCATCCTGCTTACATCGGCTTTGTCCCTCCATGGGACCTCTGACATTGACCCTGGTCTCCCTACTATTGTCTCCAACCTATTCCCTGCTACCAGGAAATATGTATCCCATTAATTACTACATAACCAGGCCTATGTAACCTGAGCCTTTCCCTGTGTCCATTCGTGTGCGCACTTTGCCTGCCCCTCCGGACGGTTGAATTCTTTTCCCACTTTTTCTCCCCTTTTCCTTTTCTCTCTATCCCTTCCTGGCCGCTCTCTCCTGCCATCATGCCTCCTTTCATCTCTCCTCTCTCGGATACTCTGCCCTCCCAAATCCCTACCCCAATCATTCATTACTCTCCGACCTTCCTACTCTCCTGCCGCCGTCCCAGGCTTGACTCCCTCTTAGATAAGCCCACAGCTTCCCTCTGTGCCTCTCTTGGCATCCTACGAAGGGCCCATCGAGGCACTTGTCGCTGCCTCCTTATGAACAGCAACCCCAACTGTCGTATCCTATTCTCTCGCCGACCTTCCCACCCAGCGCACCCACTGGGGGCTAATCTTACCAATCTCCTCCCCGTCCAACTCATCCCCCCCAGCACTGACCCTGTGGACACTGACAGTGGATCAGCCATCACCGACCCTCTCCACATCTTCTCCAGAATGTCCGTTCACTTGCGAACAAGGCCCTTGCCACCCATGAGCTTGTCATGGATGATTGCATCGACATCAGGGCCCTGACGGAAACTTGGTTGAGGGGTGATGACACTTTACCCTTAAATGAAGCCTCCCCGCCTGGCTATACCTTCCACCACTTGCCCCGCTCAGACCGCCATAGTGACGGTGTGGCTCTCATCACCAAATCACACCTTGATCTGTCCCCCTACTCCTCAGCACTTTCTCCTCCTTTGAGCATCTCACCTTATTCCGCCCCTCTCACCTCTCATTTAAAATTCTCGTTCTCTCCCGCCCACCCAAGTACCATAACAATTTTATTACCGAGATATCTGCACTGCTTTCCTCGCTCAGCCTCTGCACCGAGCGACTTCTGATCCTCGGGGATTCCAACCTCCATCTCAATTCATCATGCTCTCTCTCCTCTGAGTTCACCAGCCTCCTATCCTCCCTTAATCTCTCCTCCATGTAAACTCCCCAACCCATATTCACGGCCATCCCCTCGACCTTGCCATCTCTCATGGCCTCGCTAATCCCATCATGTCAATTGCAGATAAGGCCATCTCTGACCACTTCCTCATATCGCTCTCCACCCACATCGCCCTTCTACCCTCCCAACCCTACTTCCTTCTGTGTCCGCCTCTGAAAAGAAACTCTCTCCTGACTCTCTTACAACTAAACCTACAAAATCCCAACTGTCCAGCCATTGGCCCTCCATTCACCATGAAATGTCTGCAGCTAGCGATACGCTCAACCACACCCTCACCACCACTTTTGATGCCCTAGGGACGCAGTGGTTGCTGGGTAGGTGATTAATTTTTACCTGTATATAAGTTGGGCGGTTCCTAAATCCGAGACACTACACTTGTAGTGTCCCCCACCCTTCCTCCTCCTCTAACCTAAAGGAGGTGAGTGACTATCAGGTAAGCTCTTTTTTGTTCTAGTTTAATCTGCAAGTTAGCTGGAGGGGTTGGCAGGGGAGGCAGTGAAATGTTCCTCCTGCAGAATGTTTGAGGTGAGGGACGCCGTAGGTGTCCCTGCTGATTACACCTGTGGGAAGTGCACCCATCTCCAGCTCCTCGAAAACCGTGTTAGGGAACTGGAGCTGGAGCTGGATGAACTTCGGATCATTCGGGAGGCAGAGGAGGTCATAGATAGAAGCTTCAGGGATGTAATTACTCCAAAGCTGAAGATAGATGGGTGACGGTGAGAGGGGCTAGGAGGAAGCAGTCAGTGCAGGGATCCTCTGTGGTCGTTCCCCTCAGTAACAGGTATACCGCTTTGAATACTGTTGAGGGGGACGACTTACCAGTGGTAAGCCATGGTGACCGGATCTCCGGCGCTGGGTCCGTCCCTGTGGCTCAGAAGGGAAGGGGGTAGAGCAGGAGAGCAATAGTTATTGGGGACTCAATAGTCAGAGGGACAGATAGGAGGTTCTGTGGCAGCAAAAGAGACTCACGGATGGTATGTTGCCTCCCGGATGCCAGGGTCCGTGACGTCTCGGACCGTGTTTTCAGAATCCTCAAAGGGGAGGGGGAGCAATCACAAGTCGTGGTACACATCGGTACCAACGACATAGGTAGGAGAAGGGACGGGGATTTAAAACAGGAATTTAGGGAGCTAGGTTGGAAGCTGAGAGCCAGTACAAACCATGTTGTAATTTCTGGTTTGATGCCGGTGCCATGTGCTAGCGAGTTGAGGAACAGGGAGAGAGTGCAGATAAACACGTGGCTGCAGGGATGGTGTAGCGGGGAGGGTTTCAGTTATGTGGATAATTGGAGCACATTCTGGGGAAGGTGGGACCTGTACAAACAGGACGGTTTGCACCTGAACCAGAGGGGCACCAATATCCTGGGAGGGAAATTTGCTACGGCTCTTCGGGGGGGTTTAAACTAATTTGTCAGGGGGATGGGAAAAAGGGCTGTAGTCCACGAGCCAGTGGTGAGTGTAGGGAGGTACTGAGGAGGGTATCAAGGTCGCAGGAATGTACCGGCAGACAGGAAGATGGCTTGAAGTGTGTCTACTTCAATGCAAGGAGCATCCGGAATAAGGTAGGAGAACTTGGAGCGTCGATTGGTACTTGGGACTACGATGTGGTGGCCATTACGGAGACATGGTTAGAACAGGGACAGGAATGGTTGTTGGAAGTTCCGGGGTATAGATGTTTCAGTAAGAGTAGGGAAGTTGGTAAGAAAGGTGGAGGAGTAGCATTGTTAATCAAGGATAGTTTAACAGCGGCAGAAAGGCAGTTCGAGGGGGATCTGCCGTCTGAGGTAATATGGGCTGAAGTTAGAAATAGGAAAGGAGCGGTCACGTTGTTAGGAGTTTTCTACAGGCCCCCAAATAGTAATAGAGATGTGGAGGAAGAAATTGCAAAGCAGATTATGAATAGGTGTGGAGGTCACAGAGTAGTTGTCATGGGTGACTTCAACTTTCCAAATATTGATTGGAACCTTTATAGGTCAAACAGTTCGGATGGGATAGTTTTTGCACAGTGTGTGCAGGAGGGTTTCCTGACACAATATGTGGATAGGCCGACAAGAGGTGGGGCCACGTTGGATTTGGTACTGGGTAATGAACCGGGCCAAGTGTTTGATTTGTATGTGGGAGAGCACTTTGGAGATAGTGACCACAATTCGGTAACGTTCACTATTGCAATGGAGAGGGATAGGGCCATACGGCAGGGCAGGGTTTATAATTGGGGGAGGGGTAATTATGATGCGATTAGGCAAGAATTAGGGAGTATAAGATGGGAACAGAAACTATCAGGGAAAGGCACAAACGAAAAGTGGAGCTTTTTCATGGAGCAATTACTGCGTGTCCTTGATAGGTATGTCCCTGTCAGGCAGGGAGGAAATGGCCGAGTGAGAGAACCATGGTTCACAAAAGAGGTTGAATGTCTAGTCAAGAGGAAAAAGGAAGCGTATGTAAGGATGAGAAAACAAGGTTCAGTTGGGTCGATTGAGGGGTACAAGGTAGCAAGGAATGAGCTAAAAAAAGAGCTTAGGAGAGCTAGGAGGAGGCATGAGAAGTCCTTGGCGGGTCGGATCAAGAAAAACCCCAAGGCATTTTACTCTTATGTGAGAAATAAAAGAATGACCAGGGTGAGGGTAGGGCCGGTCAAGGACAGTAGTGGGAACTTGTGCATGGAGTCAGAAGAGATAGGAGAGGTGATGAATGAATACTTTTCGTCAGTGTTCACCGAGGAGAGGGGCCATGTTCTTGAGGATGAGAGTGTGATAAAGGTGGATAGGCTGGAGGTGGTAGATGTTCTGAGGGAAGATGTTTTAGCAATTTTGAAGAACCTGAGGGTCGATAAGTCCCCTGGGCCAGATGGGATATATCCTAGGATTCTTTGGGAGGCAAGGGAGGAGATTGCAGAGCCTCTGGCTTTGATCTTTGGGTCCTCACTGTCCACGGGAATGGTGCCAGAGGACTGGAGAGTGGCGAATGTTGTTCCTCTCTTCAAGAAAGGAAATAGGAATGACCCTGGTAATTATAGGCCGGTTAGTCTTACTTCGGTGGTTGGTAAGATAATGGAAAAGGTCCTGAGGGATAGGATTTATGACCATTTGGAAAGGGGCAACTTAATCAGGGATAGTCAACACGGATTCGTGAAGGGTAAGTCTTGCCTAACAAATTTGATTGAATTCTTTGAGGAGGTAACTAAGTGTGTAGATGAAGGTAGAGCAGTTGATGTCGTATACATGGATTTTAGTAAGGCGTTTGATAAGGTTCCCCATGGTCGGCTCATGAAGAAAGTAAGGAGTTGTGGGATAGAGGGAAATTTGGCCGATTGGATAAGTAACTGGCTATCTCATAGAAGGCAGAGGGTGGTGGTGGATGGAACATTTTCGGACTGGAGACCAGTTACCAGCGGTGTGCCACAGGGGTCGGTGCTGGGTCCTCTGCTGTTTGTGATTTTTATCAATGACTTGGAGGAGGGGACTGAAGGGTGGATCAGTAAATTTGCTGATGACACCAAGATTGGTGGAGCAGTGGATGAGGTGGAGGGCTGTTGTAGGCTGCAAAGAGACATTGATAGGATGCAGAGCTGGGCCGAAAAATGGCAGATGGAATTTAACCCTGATAAGTGCGAGGTGATTCATTTTAGTAGGGCA
Source organism: Squalus acanthias (assembly GCA_030390025.1). Taxonomy (NCBI): domain Eukaryota; kingdom Metazoa; phylum Chordata; class Chondrichthyes; order Squaliformes; family Squalidae; genus Squalus; species Squalus acanthias. The sequence continues at coordinate 12,718 of JASTWF010002575.1, read as the reverse complement.
AATTTGAATAAGGATTACAGGGTCAACGGGAGGGTTCTGAGGAACGTGGAGGAGCAGAGGGATCTGGGGGTTCATATCCACAGATCTCTGAAGGTTGCCACTCAAGTGGATAGAGCAGTAAAGAAGGCCTATGGTGTGTTGGCGTTTATTAACAGAGGGTTTGAGTTTAAGAACCGTGAGGTTATGCTGCAACTGTACAGGACCTTGGTGAGACCACATTTGGAATATTGTGTGCAGTTCTGGTCACCTCACTATAGGAAGGACGTGGAAGCATTGGAAAGAGTGCAAAGGAGATTTACCAGGATGCTGCCTGGTTTGGGGGGGAGGTCTTATGAGGAAAGATTGAGGGAGTTGGGGCTTTTCTCTTTAGAGCGGAGGAGGATGAGAGGCGACTTAATAGAGGTTTATAAGATGATGAGGGGGATAGATAGAGTGGATGTTCAGAGACTATTTCCTCGGGTAGAGGCAGCTGTTACAAGGGGGCATAACTATAAGGTGCATGGGGGGAGATATAGAAGGGATGTCCGAGGTAGATTCTTTACTCAGAGAGTGGTTGGGGTGTGGAATGGACTGCCTGCTGTGATAGTGGAGTCGGACACTTTAGGAACTTTCAAGCGGTTATTGGATAAGCACATGGAGCACACCAGAGTGATAGGGAGTGTGATAGCTTGATCTTGGTCTCGGACAATGCTCGGCACAACATCGAGGGCCGAAGGGCCTGTACTGTGCTGTACTGTTCTATGTTCTATGTTCTAAAACAATTACTCTCTCTCACCCTTGCCGTTCCCCCTGGTACAACCCTCACAATCACTTCCTTAAGTCCAAGGAACACAGACGTGAATGGATACGGTAGACAACTGGTTTAACCATTCAGCGCCAGATCTGGCTGGACCACATAAAGCATTATCAGGTCCTGCCAAAATTGCTCACTATTCCAGAGTCATTCTGGAATGCAAAGATAAACCCCGGCTTCTATTCTCTGCTGCTAATGGTCTTCTTAAACCCCTATCCCCTGTCTCTAAATTGTCAGACTGCTTGTCCGACCTCTAGTTCTTGATGAGCAGAAATTTACTCCAATTAAATACTGGGAAGACTGAAGCCATTGTTTTCAGTCCCTGCCACAATCTCCGTTCCCCAGCCACTGATTCCATCCCTCTCCCTTACATCTGTCTGAGGCTGAACCACACTGTTCGCAACTTTGGTGTCATATTTGACCCTGAAATGAGCTTCCAACCACATATCCGCGCCATAACTAATACCGCCTATTTGCACCTCCGTAACATCGCCCGTCAGCGCCCTTGCCTCAGCTCATCCACCGCTGAAACCCACATTCATGCCTTTGTTACCTCTAGAATTGACTATTCCAATGCACTCCTGGCTGGTTCCCACGTTCTACCTTACGTAAATTTGAGGTCATCCAAAACTCGGCTGCTGTGTCCCAACTTGCACCAAGACCTGTTCACCCATCTCCCCTGTGCTCGCTGACCTACATTGGCTCCTGGTTTATCAGCGCCTCAATTTCAAAATTCCCATCCTTGTTTTCTAATCCCTCCATGCCTCGCTCCTCCCTATCTCTGTAATCTCCTCCAGCCCCACAACCCCCCCGAGATATCTGCGCTCCTCTAATTCTGCCCCCTTGAGCATCCCTGATTATAATCGCTCAACCATTGGTGGCCGTGCCTTCTGTTGCCTCGGCCCGAAGCTATGGAATTCCCTCCCTAAAACTTTCTGCCTCTCTACCTCTCTTTCCTCCTTTAAGGCGTCTCTTAAAACCTTCCTCTTTGACCAAGCTTTTGGTCATCTGCCCTAATTTCTCCTTATGTGGCTCGGTGTCAAATTTTTTGTCTTATAATACTCCTGTGAAGCGCCTTGGGACGTTTTACTACGTTAAAGGCACTATATAAATACAAGTTGTTGTTGTTGTTGGATAATGTCAAGTCATGTTTACCCTATTACATTTGACAGGCTGTGATATTTAGTCTGACACTACACAGGTAGAATGACAGGAGGGCCTCAGATTGTGGCCGCTCCCCGTGTTGTATTTTGCAGCAGCTGCACCAAGCTTCAGTGCATCCCTGAGCATCTAGTTCCGGGCCATGCAATGAGCAAGTCTGCAATACTCAGTCACACACAGGCCCTTGATATGGAAGAGCAGCAAGTTTCAGACAAGACAAAGGATGTCTTGAACCATCGAATCTACAGCACAGAAACAGCCCATTCGGCCCAACTGGTCCAGGCCGGTGTTTATCCTCCAAACGAGACTCCTCCCACTCTAAGTACCTCTTCCCTCCCTGCCCGCGTATCCCTCTATTCCCTTCTCTCTCGTGTATGCATCAAGCCTCCCTTTCAATGCATCAATGCCCTCAACTGCATACACTCCATATGGCAGCGAGTTCCACATTCTCACCACTCTCTGTGTAAAGAAATTCCTCCTAATATTGGAGGAAAGATGTCACTCCAAGGCCTTCCAGCATCAGTTGATGTTTGTTTCTGGGCCAGTGTCCCTGGGAAGGATCCATTGAGCACAGAGGCCTGTGTTATGGGGTTGCCTAGGAGGACCCGACCTCGACAGAAAATCCACTGCATCTTCTCTCCAGACTTCCTCTGCAAACACACATTCCAGAAGCAGGTGGGCAGCCGCCTCTGGCCCAGTGGTAGGTGTCAGCTGTGGCTCAGGGGTCGCGCTCTCACCTCTGAGTGCGAGGATTGTGGGATGAAGTCCCACTCCATAGACTTAATCACATAATCTAGGATAACACTCCGGAGCAGCACTGAAGAATCCGCACTGTCAAATGGTGCCGCCTTTCGATGAGACGGTAAACAGTGGCGCAGTCTGCCCTCTCAGGTGGATGCAAAATACGGCACTATTCCGAAGAAGAGGAGGGGAGTTCTCCTGATGGCCTGAGCAATATTTATCCCTCAACCAACACCTGAAAAACAGGTGCTCTGCTCATTTATTTCATTGCTGTTTGTGGGATCTTGCTGTGCTCGCTTTGGCTGATGTGTTTCGCTACATCACAAAAGTGACGACACTTCAAAACTACTTCATGGGCTGTGAAGCACTTTGGGACGTCCTGAGGTGGTGAAAGACGCGCTAGAAATACAAATATTTCCTTTCTTTCTGGCAGATTTGTCTTTTCACTGATAGTGATTCTCTGTGCCTCTCACCTGATATCACTCCTTGACATTTGTGGCACTTTGTGTTTGAGGGTGAGCGGCTGCAATCATTAACACAATTCAGTTTATGGATCTCTATCTCACACCGTGTGTCACCAGAGGGTTTGTAGTCGGCAGTGAGTTCGGTCTGGAGCAAAGTGCCCTGGAATCTCGATCCCCGCCCATCTCCGCCTCCTCCCTCCCTCTCTCTCCCTCCCCCCACTGCCAACACCCCAGGAACCTTCACCCTCCCGGCCAGGGTTCAATTATTCCCCTCCGTGCTCTAACCCTGTTTGTCCTTCACACTGCTCTAGGCTGTATCTCTATGTGTAAAGGCCGACGGGACATAGACGAGTTTATAATAATAATTCCTGAGTATTGGAGTGAACTTCATCGGGAAATCGCTGAACTGAGGGTGTTCGGCAGCAGAGAAACATCCAAACTGAGAGCGGTTTGAATCAGGAAGTGCTGAGTGTGAACATGGCTTCCAGACAACAGGCCGAGAGTTGGACCGAGGAGGCAATTTGTTCCATTTGTCTTGATTTCTTCACCGATCCGGTTTCAACGGAGTGTGGGCACAACTTCTGCCGCTCCTGCATCACACGGTCTTGGGAAAACAAGAGGATAAAGTCCTGCCCGGAATGTAGAAAGGAGTTTCCGGAAATAAATCTCAAGAATAATTGGGGTTTAGCGAGACTGACCGAGAAAGCTCGAAAATTAACCCTGAATCAGAAAGAGAAGGAAAGTAAACTTCACTGTGAGGAACATCAGGAAGAACTGAAGCTGTTTTGTGAAACTGACAAGAAATTGATCTGTCTGATTTGTAGAGATGCGCGGGAACACAGAGAGCACCGCTTCAAGCCCATTAAAGAAGCTGTTGGAATCTACAAGGTAAAAGGGAACAGATTTGATCACCTGATTATTTCATCACATTTTCATGGTCTAACACTTTTATTCTGTGATTTTCTCGCCCAATCCCAGGATCAGCTGAAATCTTCCTTAGCTTCTCTCACAGAGAAGAAATCGGTGGTTCTAGAAACGGAATTAAAACAGAAACAGCAGATTTCCGCAGTTAGGGTAAGGTCTCCCTGTGCTTATTTTCTGGGATCTCAGTTAGTTTTGTTCCCTTTATCGCGGTACATTAATTATGTTTCACATTTCATTTGGTAGGAACAGTCGAGCAGTCTGCAGACCGGAATCACATCCGAGTTCGCTAAAATGCACCAGATTCTCAGTGAGAAAGAGCAGCGTTTAATCAGAGATCTCAGGGAACAAGAGTGGAAGATTCTAAAAACAATGGAGAAAAACCTCCGAGAAATTCAAGAGAATTTACATTCTATTCAGGAGAAACTCTCAAAGTTGCAGGAACAGATGGAGCAAAAAGACGGGCTGACATTTCTGAAGGTGAGGATTTTATTGCGGGTCAGTTCAGTGAAACTTCACACAGTCACAAAATCACCGATGATAACTGAAATAAATGCAGCATTTGCTGAATAATTCGAAACTGATTTAAACCGATTGTTTTGTCTATTCCGGGGCGGTTCTGTTGTCACTGAACTAACCGGCTCCCACACTGTCCGCAGATTCCCGGGAATGCCTGCGACCTCTCGGGAATGAGTTGTCCTGATCTTGATATTTTGCTTGTAATTATTTCCGTGTTGCGCATTTTAATATTTTCCTGGCACTCAGATTGCAATCCAGTTACAGTTCCTTGTTGTGAATGTGTGGGTGTGTCTGGTGCGGTGGGTGTGAGAGTCACTGTGTCTGACGGTGACACTGATGTTGAGTTCCAGTATCTGACACAAATCAGGCTTTTCAACTTCTTACAATCATAGAATCCCACAGCACAAAAGGCCCATCGTGCCTGTGCCGGCTCTTTGAAAGAGCTGTGCAATTAGACCCACTGCCCCCTCTTTTTCCTCACAGCCCTGCAATTGTTTTTTTTTCCTTTGCAAGTCTATTTCCAGTTCTCTTTTTGAAAACAACTATTAAATCTACTTCCTCCAGCCTGTCAGTCAGTGCGTTCCAGATCATCACAAGTCACTGTTAAAAAATCCCCACTCTCTTTCTTTGCCAATTGCTCTAAAGATTTGTGTGTGTGATCCCCCAGGTCTCTCTGTTCCGGCACCACATTTAAAATTGTACCATTTAGTTTATTTTGCCTCTCCTCATTCTTCCTTCCAAAATGCATCACTTCACACTTCTCTGTGTTAAATTCTATCTGCCCTGTGTCTGCTCATTTCACCAGCCTGTCTGTGTCCTCCTGAAGTCTTTTACTATCCTCCTCACTGTTTGTGTTTTATTTATTTCAGGAGGAAGCTTGTCGGAAGAGGAGGTAGGACATGCTCTTTACTGAAACTCTGCACAGTTTGGTAAAATAACTCAGAAAAGTGTTAAATATCGATTTATAACATCAACTGTTCACTATTTACAGGATTAGTGAGGACGGTCAAGTACAGTCAGTAGCAGATGGCGCCCTGTCTATCGGAAAGTTCAACGGCCCTTTACAGTACACAGCGTGGAGAGAAATGATAGACGCCATTAACCCCGGTAAAACTCTTATATTCCTTTCTCTGATTTAGTTATCCAGACGAGACGGCGCTAAACCGGCTCCCAGACCTAGGATTAATTGATCACTGATGTCCGTGTCTAGTCTGGAAGTCAGGAGTCTTTGCTCTGGATAAGGGAGGGCTTGGGGTGATCTTATTGAAGTTTTCAAGATCCGAAACCGCAGAGAGAAGATAAACATCCACAGGTTTAACACAGTCACAGAGTCTACAACAAAGTAGCGATAGTCTCAAACTGAGACAAATGCAGAAAATGCAGTGGGGAGGGGTGAGGGGGGCAAAGCCGAGGAGCGGCCAGCAGCCGGCAGCAGAATTCAGGCACCTCCTGGCCACAGAGAAACTGTTACAAAAGAGAAGAAAAAGAAAGAACGTGTTTTGATATCGCGCCTTTCAGACCTCAGGAAATCCCAAAGCGCTTTACAGTCAATGAAGAGTTTTTAAAGTGTAGTCACTGTTGTAATGTAGGAAACGCCGCAACAAATTTGTGCACAGCAAGCTCCCACAAACAGCAATGTGATAATGACAAGATAGCCTGTTTTCGTGATGTTGGTTGAGGGATAAATATTGCCCAGGACACCGGTGAGAACGAACTCCTTGCATCATTCCCTATGGGGTTTCCAGCGGTCCCTTTAAGGACCACAGGTTCGGCCATTCTACAGACTGTTCCACTGGGCGGGGCTTGCACAGCTCACGCACCATCCAATGGAAGACCAAGATTACACTGGGGTCCCAGGTGCATTATGGGATCCGGTTTGCATGGACTAATGAGGCTTCCCCCATGTTTACTGCGGGAGCGCTGGATTCCTATTTCGCGGCTGCTGCATAATTGCCCGGCGGGATTGGTGGGAACCAGGTGGGAAGCACTGCGTGTGATTTTTGTCTCATTACTGCTCCGTTTATGGTGCAAATCCGGGCGATAGTGAAACCTGAAACACTCCCAACTACTTTATGCGGAGGGTATGGAAAGTAAGGGAGGCAGAGTTGTCTGAGGGTATCAGCAGCTTCAAGAGAGAGTTTGATAAGAAGCTGGCAAAAAACTGTAAACCCAAATAGGACTGAGCTGCCTGGGCTTGGAGAGTGGAATTGTGAGGGCTGAGGAGAGGGGAGGTCTAATTTGGACACCCTGCCCTATTGGACACCCTGCCCTATATCACAGCAGAAAATACACTTCAAAAGTAATACATTGTGTGAAGTGCTTTGAGACATTTGTCAGGAGCATTAGAAATGTAAGTTTCTCCTTCAGATGTAATTGCAGTGTATTTATTTCCAACTCATCCCTTATGCTGGACTCTGTCTTACCTGTGAAATATTTTACTCACAACAGTACTTTCCTTGTGGCCTTTGAAAACAGCTGCTTAAACCCGAGTTTAGAACCACGCTAGAAAGTCATCGCATCACCTTTGAAAGCAGCTTCACACAGTGACACTAATCCCATCATCACTCACTTCCACCTAGACTCTTACCCACTTTCTCTGATCTGCTTTGAGTTATTCACAGTTCTTACTTCAGTTCTTAAATTCACATCAATGTATGTTCTGATATTTTATACCAATATTCCTACTGGATAAAACATCAACATTCGGTTCAATGTTTGGTATTTTTATTTTTATTCTCTCGCTGCATTATTCTCTTTATTTTACATATCCATGGTGCAAGTAACCAATCAGAAGCCAGGCTGCCTGTCTCACTGAGATTGTATTCTCTGCTGGACCCACCTCCTGCTCCATTGACCCCATTCCCACTAAACTGCTGCCCACCCAACTTCTCTTCCTGGTTTCATGTTAGCTCACATTGTAAATGGTTCCCTCTCCTCACGTCCTATCCAGCTCCTTTTCAAATCCAATGTCATCACACCCTTCCTCAAAATTACCCACCCTCTATCCCTCTGTCCCTGCACTTGATCTCCAACCTTACTTTCTTCTACAAAGTCCTTGAACGTTCGGTCACTTCTGAAATCCAGGGCTATTTTCCCATAACTGCATGTATGAACCACACTAACTAGATTCTCATTCCTGTCATCATAGCCCCAAAGTGGCCCTAATAAAGGTCACAAATGACATGCTCTGTGACAGTGAGTATAGCGCATTTTCCCTCCTCATCCTCCTGGAGCTCTCTGCAAACATTGACCATTCTCCTCCAATGTCTCTCCTCAATTGTCCTACTCAGTGGGACTGCCTTTACTTGGTTCACATTTGCCTATTTGATCGTAGCCAGAGTATCTCCAGCAATGGCTTCTCTTCCCGCCCCCGCACGGCACCCCAGGAGATTCTCAAGTATTTATTCTTGGTCTTCTTCTCTCACTGATCTACATGTTGCCACTTGTCAACCTCATCCACAGAAACAGGCTCAGTTTCCAGATGTACACCGATGGTACCCAGCTCTACCTCTCCACCACCTCTCTTGACCCCTCCACCCCAGTGAATTGTCCAACAGATTATCTGGAATCCAGTTATGGAGGAGCTGCGGGTGGACTCACTCTGGAGCATGCACGATGCCGAGAACTCGGTGAATCGCTCATTTAGTGAGTTGTCCACACCGCAGGTAAAGGCTAGGACAGACAGTGTATGGGTGACCAAGAAGCAGGGCAATATCAGGAAGGTAGTGCAGGAGTCTCCTGTGGTCATCTCCCTCCAAAACAGGTATGCCGCTTTGGATACTGTTGGGGGAGATGGCCTACCAGGGGAAGGCACCAGCAGCCAGGTTCATGGCACCATGGCTGGCTCTGCTGCACAGCAGGGCGGGAGAAAGAGTGGTAGGGCTATAGTGATAGGTGACTCAATTGTAAGGGGAATAGACAGGAGTTTCTGTGGCCGCAACCGAGATTCCAGGATGGTATGTTGCCTCCCTGGTGCAAGGGTCAAGGATGTCTCGGAGCGGCTGCAGAACATTCTGAAGAGGGAGGGTGAACAGCCAGCTGTCGTGGTGCATGTAGGTACCAACGATATAGGTAAAAAGCGGGAAGAGGTCCTACAAGCAGAATTTAGGGAGCTAGGAGCTAAATTAAAAAGTAGGACCTCTAAGGTTGTAATCTCTGGATTGCTACCAGGGCCACGTGCTAATCAGAATAGAGAGAACAGGATAGTGAGATTGAATACGTGGCTTGAGCAGTGGTGCAGGAGGGAGGGATTCAAATTCCTGAGGCATTGGAACCAGTTCTGGGGGAAGTGGGACCTGTACAAAAGGGACGGTCTGCACTTGGGCAGGACTGGAACCGATGTCCTCGGGGTAATATTTGCTAAAGCTGTTCGGGAGGATTTAAACTAATATGGCAGGGGAATGGGAACCTATGTAGCGAAATAGGGGGAAGTAATATGCAGTCAGAAACAAATGTTAGAAGGGTGAGAAACAATAGGGGAAGGCCGAGTAAACAAAGGCAAGAAACACAAAGGGCCATACTAAATCATAAGTCTAAAAGGACAAAGGATGTTAATAAAATAAGCCTAAAGGCTCTGTGTCTTAATGCAAGGAGTATCCGTAATAAGGTGGATGAATTGATTGTGCAAATAGATGTTAACAGATACGATGTGATTGGGATTACAGAGACGTGGCTCCAGAACAATCAAGGCTGGGAACTGAACATCCAGGGGTATTCAACATTCAGAAAGGATAGAATAAAAGGAAAAGGGGGTGGGTTAGCATTGCTGGTTAAAGAGGAGATTAATGCAATAGCTAGGAAGGACATCAGCTTGGAGGATGTGGAATCAATATGGGTTGAGCTGCAGAACACCAAAGGGCAGAAAACGTTAGTGGGAGTTGTGTACAGACCTCCAAACAGCAGTAGTGAGGTGGGGGAGGGTATGAAACAGGAAATCAGCGGTGCGTGCAAAAAAGGCACGGCAGTTATCATGGGTGACTTTAATATGCATATAGATTGGGCTACTCAAACTGGGAGCAATACGGTGGAGGAGGATTTCCTGGAGTGTTTAAGGGATGGTTTCCTAAACCAATATGTTGAGGAACCAACTCGAGGGGAGGCCATCCTGGACTGGGTGTTGTGTAATGAGGAAGGACTAATCAGCAATCTTGTGGTACGAGGCCCCCTGGGGAAGAGTGACCATAGTATGGTGGAGTTCTACATTAGGATGGAGAAGGAAACAGTTAAGTCAGAGACCATGGTCCAGAACTTAAATAAGGGCAACTTTGAGGGTATGAGGCGTGAATTGGCGAGGTTAAATTGGCAAGCGATATTTAAGGGGCTATCAGTGGAAGGGCAATGGCAGACATTTAGAGATCGCATGGATGAACTACAACAATTGTACATCCCGGTCTGGCGTAAAAATAAAAAAGGGAAGGTGGCTCAACCATGGCTAACAAGGGAAATCAGGGATAGTATTAAAACCAAGGAAGTTGCATACAAATTGGCCAGAAGTAGCAGCAAACCCGGGGACTGGGAGAACTTCAAAACTCAGCAGAGGAGGACGAAGGGTTTGATTAGGGCAGGGAAAATAAAATATGAAAGGAAGCTTGCAGAGAACATTAAAATGGACTGCAAAAGCTTCTATAAATATGTAAAAAGAAAGAGGTTAGTAAAAACAAACGTAGGTCCCCTGCAGTCGGAAACAGGGGAAGTCGTAATGGGGAACAAGGAAATGGCAGATCAATTGAACAAGTACTTTGGTTCGGTGTTTACTGTGGAGGACACACACAACCTTCCGGAAATAAAAGGGGTCAGAGGATCTGGTAAGAGGGAGGAGCTGAGGGAAATCCTTATTAGTCGGGAAAAGGTATTGGGGAATTTGATGGGACTGAAGGCTGAAAAATCCCCGGGGCCTGATGGTCTGCATCCCAGAGTACTTAAGGAGGTGGCCTTGGAAATAGTGGATGCATTGACGATCATTTTCAAACATTCCTTAGACTCTGGATCAGTTCCGATGGAGTGGAGGGTGGCCAATGTAACCCCTCTTTTTTAAAAAGGAGGGAGGGAGAAAGCAGGGAATTATAGACCGGTCAGCCTGACATCGGTCGTGGGTAAAATGATGGAAGCAATTATTAAAGATGTCATAATAGACCATTTGGAAAGTGGCGACATGATAGGTCCAAGTCAGCATGGATTTGTGAAAGGGAAATCATGCTTGACAAATCTTCTGGAATTTTTTGAGGATGTTTCCAATAGGGTGGACAGGGGGGAACCAGTAGATGTGGTGTATTTGGACTTTCAGAAGGCCTTCGACAAGGTCCCACACAAGAGATTGGTGAGCAAAGTTAAAGCACATGGGATTGGGGGTAATGTGTTGACGTGGATTGAGAACTGGTTGGCACACAGGAAACAAAGAATAGGAGTAAATGGGTACTTTTCAGAATGGCAGGCAGTGACCAGCGGGGTACCGCAGGGTTCGGTGCTGGGACCCCAGCTGTTCACATTATATATTAATGATTTGGACGAAGGGATTAAATGTAATATCTCCAAATTTGCGGATGACACTAAATTGTGAGGCAGTGTGAACAATGAGGAGGATGCTAGGAGGCTACAGAGTGACTTGGACAGGTTGGGTGAATGGGCAAATGTATGGCAGATGAAGTACAATGTGGATAAATGTGAGGTTATCCACTTTGGTGGTAAAAATAGAGAGGCGGACTATTACCTGAATGGTGGCAGATTAGGGAAAGGGGAGGTGCAACGAGACCTGGGCGTCATGGTACATCAGTCACTGAAGGTGGGAATGCAAGTGCAGCAGGCAGTCAAGAAAGCAAACGGAATGATGGTCTTCATAGTAAGGGGATTTGAGTACAGGAGTAGGGAGGTGATGCTGCAGTTGTACAGGGCCTTGGTGAGGCCACACCTGGAGTATTGCGCGCAGTTTTGGTCTCCTAACTTAAGGAAGGACATTCTTGCTATTGAGGGAGTGCAGCGAAGGTTCACTAGATTGATTCCTGGGATGGCCGGACTGACATATCAAGAAAGATTGGGTCAACTGAACTTGTATCCTCTGGAGTTCAGAAGAATGAGGGGGGATCTTATAGAGACATTTAAAATCCTGACTGGTTTAGACAAATTAGATGCGGGCAGAATGTTCCCAATGTTAGGGAAAACTAGAACCAGGGGTCACAGTCTAAGGATTAAGGGGAAGCCATTTAAGACTGAGCTGAGGAGGAACTTCTTCACCCAGAGAGTGGTGAATCTATGGAATTCTCTTCCACAGAAGGTTGTTGAGGCCAGTTCGCTAAATATATTCAAAAGGGAGTTAGATATAACACTCACAACTAGGGTGATCAAGGGGTATGGCGAGAAAGCAGGAATGGGGTACTGAGGTAGCATGTTCAGCCATGAACGCATTGAATGGCGGTGCAGGCTCGAAGGACCGAATGGTCTACTCCTGCACCTATTTTCTATGTTTCTATGTCTGGGACTTTGTCTCGAGTACATGGTGTATCCTGTCTCTCCCATTTCCTCTGCTGAGCTTTTTCATTTAGTTTCACTCGATTGTTTTGGTTCTCTCTTCCTTTCCGCTCCTCATTTTGTTCTTTTTACATTTTTTCCTTCACTTCTCTCTTTTCTTGTGATTTTGGTCCTTTCCCCCTCTCCCAAGCTCGACAGTGCTGATTGGTGGTGTGTGGGTGACGTCTGCCAGGCACTCTGAAGTATCGCGGGAGATTGGGGCTGTAGAGTTCCTCGCACTGGGTCAAGATCGGAGCAGGATGTCAGAGGCGGAAGAAAGCCCCAAAATCCCGCAACTAACTCTGCACCGAGTGTCTGCAGAGTAATTTCTGGGCTCGGAAACCAGGGTGTAGGAAATGATCCTCGCTGTGCCAGTTTTACCAATTTCGCGGTGTAGTGTCAGCACCCAAGGTCATAGCTTTAAAATAATTGGCAAAAGATCAGAGGAGAAATGAATTATTGTTATGATCTGGAATGCACTCCCTGAACGGGTGTTGGAAGCGGATTCCATAGGAAAGTTCATCAGGCAATTGGACATGTGTGAAGAGAACTAAAAGCTGGAGTGTGGGACTGAATTGGACAAATGTTCAAAGAGCCGGCACAGGCACCACGGGCCGAA
>JASTWF010002574.1:0-22141 GCA_030390025.1 Squalus acanthias | reverse complement strand
CACTCCTGACCCTGCGTGTCTCGTAGCCTGTGAGGTTCACGCGGCTCTGTGCAGCCTGTATGTCAGTGCGGGTCTAGGCCTGGTCTCCAGCCAGTCTGGGAACACTAGACACCCCTGTGAGTGGTTCGAATCACTCTCCCTTACGGTTCTAGACACTGGACTTAGATGCGAGAGCAGTAATGGAGATAAAACTCATGTAGACTTGGTTTGAACGGTACGAAATGGAAAATCTTTATTGCATGATACTTAAAATTATGAAATACATGTCATATGCACAGATTAATGACAGTACAATCTTACAAACAGTTATAATCACTCTTAGGGAAACGAGGAACGACCAGCACAACGTAAATAGGGCACACATTACAAATATCCTTAATTTAAACCCTCCCCTATCAATAACTATCCTAAACTAGCTTCGCAGGATCCCGAGACTCATGCTCACCACTCGTAATAACTCGGAGAAATCCCGAATAGCTGATCGGATGTTTTTCCACCTCAGCGCCCACGTGTTGGTCAGGAGATCTCCTGGTCCCACTTGTTTACTGCTTCTGCTGCTCGGTCAGTCGGCTGGACCGTCCGCTGTAGTGAAGACCTCTGTTGGTTGGATACAGGGTATGGTGGAGCACCGTTGTCAATATCATTGATACGATGTGTTTGCACAGTCCAGTTATCGTCGATGCAATATGTCTTGTTAAAGAAGAAAACTTCGTTGTCAAGAAGACTTGGCTGATCGACCTACAGGCGCGGTCGGGATTTACTGACCGTGGCGATGGATAAGGTCTTCTTCTCTTCTCCTCTCATCTCATCTCATCTCATCTCATCTCATCCCGGGCCTTCGGTTCCGCTGCCAGCTACCAACATAGGTCTTTGCAACAGTCTTTCACCCAGGAGCAGCCACGATGATAACAGCAGCAAGCGGCAAGAGTCACGAACACGAGGCAAGGGCAAGAATCAAGAGTCAAGAGACAGAATGGACGGTTTGGGCCTGCAATTATAGTGCACAGTTCTTCCGTTTCCCGCCCAACTATAATGTCCATTCTTTTGTTTAAGGTTTGGCGCCCAAAAAGTCCTGTATGGGTGATCTCTGTCTTTAATGGGTTTCGGGGCTACTCCTGAATGTTTGAGTACCTGCTAATACTTCTCCCATTGTTAAATCGGTCGGTGTTCCCCTGGAGGGGTTTGGGGCTTCCAAGTGTCCTGTATAACTACCTGCTAACGGCTCTCTCATCGTAGAGCCGTTGGGAGTTTACATATTAATGTCCTTTGGATGGGCCCTTGATGGCTTTCCTTTGTACCTGGGAGACCGATTCCAGTATCGATGTTTATACTGTAAACCCATAATGTCCTGTGTAATGTCTTCACTGTGCTGAATCGTTATCGATCCTGCAAAAATGTTTATTGGAACGCCATCTTGTCTGCCTGCCGAAAAGTCTCGAATGTTCTGTCACGCGGTGCGGCGGCCATTTTACAGGCTGCTTGTGTCCAATTTAAACCTGACAGCATTCCGCTGAAATAAAAGCTGTTTTGAATGAAACTTGTGTTTTCTCCTTAATAAAATGAAATCGCGATAATTGCGAATTCTACAGTCCCTCCTGTTGATGCGAATAACTCCGCTTATCGTATCAAAAACTCAGTGGTGAGCAATCTTATCTCGATTTCACTCCGAATCCAGTAAATTAATCCCATAAAATTTTAACTTCACTAGGGTCTCTGTGTCGTCCTTATTTCCCAAGAAAAATCACATTTTATATCACCATAGGCATCATTTGCCCTTAAACTTACACCACTTGTCTTCCTTCCCGGCGTAACCAGGCCGATACCTCACGCATCACCTGTATATTTATCTTTTATTCAGGGAAAGGAAAAACAAAACCCAAAAAACCAAACAATCAACACCATCACCAAAATAAACAAATCCCAACTCTTAAACATGTCGAGTTTCCAACGTATTTACACTGAGTACAAACTTCCGCGGCGCACGTGGCGAGCGGGAGTGACGCCGTTTTCCCATTACACTGCGCTCTCATCGTGCACGCGCACGTAACGTTCTCGCCACTCTCCCGTGTTCTCATGCTTGGTGAGGCGCTTGTCTCTTTTACAATGTATAAACAAAAGGTATACTACAATAAACACTTGACAGACGACTAAAATGTGGGAGGCTATTCTGACCCATGAGGGCACTTCAATATTCGTGAACAGATTCCACCACGGTGGAACCACTATGTCCAAAATGTCTGTACCTATCTCGACGGTTTTCTGTTCTAAAGTATAGAAATGCTTTTGTGACACCGCGACGGCTTTCAGAAGTTTGGTTAAATGCTCGGGGAGAGGGGGAATGAGGTACCCAAAATGTGCGACAAATCGCTGCAAGTCGGTAAAATTCTCTTTTACTGTGAGATGAACAGTGGATGGTTCAGGGATTGGGATAATTCGCTGTTGTGCTACTTGAACTTCAGCCCTGGGTTTAAAACAGAAACTGCTGTCACTCACCGGACACCGGCTTACGGTTTCCATGCTGGTAGTGTTGCGCTGCAGTGGTAACACAATATGTTCCACCCCCGATGTATGCTACCTGCGGAGGCACATGATCTTGTGCCATTGCCTCCATGGTGCAATTCATGGACTTGGCGCCAGCCGTTCTGAACCCGCACTGTGGTGTTAAAAAGGCATTCAAGTGCTGGGGGCACAGTATTATGTGTGCTCCCCTGCCACGACAACCAGAGAGATCTGTACCTGTCATCGTTTGCTCCCAGCGGATGACGTAAGGTGGAACCGCTGCATAACGAATGTGGGCTCCCCCCTGAATGACACCAATGTTCTCTACCCGATACACCGGGGCGGGCTTTGCTGTGTTGCCCAAAACCGGCATGCGTAATACTATTCCCATAATAGTATGGTTTGAACGTCCGCAGTCCACGGGGACTGGGTAAGCTTCTGAAGCTAGCCTGAGCTGGCACGGACTTAATGCATTCTGAAAAGGGTGGAGCGCCCGCAGGTGTTTGTTACTTATCCAGGACGGGACCAAACCTTGTTTTAAATCCTCCAAATTACTGCGGCCCTCGCCCAGTAACCACGCCCCGTAAAGCACGCACACCTCGTTCTGCGCAGCTTGATCGGATGCATTCCGATCTTCCCTAATCAGGGCATTTACCGTACGCGCATGTTTCTCCAGCTCTGCTATAATCTCTTTTAAGTGTAGTGTCATGGCTTGGTCCTCGTGCAGACCCGACCCTACCACTTTATTCTCATCTGTGAGAATATCCTTTAACTGTGTTTTTAAACCATTAATCTGGGTCTGCAGCTCCACACTGTCTAGAGCGTTGACCACAGATGTCCCTGTGTTAAAAGCAGTGAACGCATCGTTCACCAAACCCCTTCTTTGCCTCCCAACTTGATCCAAAACTTCCTGCGGTGCGGTGTATAAACTTGTCTTATCAATTTCCGCGAAATCGAACTCGTAAAACTGCCTGAACATCTTGGTCAACAGGACCTGGTACAACTGTTCCGTCTTTTTGGGGCACCACTCTGGTAACCGTACCTCAGTGAGATTTAAAATCACCGAGGCCACCGCGTAATGCACTCCCTGAAATAGTATCTGGTCTGTGGGGACCAGTACCAAAACCGTTCCCGGGTCCCTACTAGTTTTAGGGCACCCTTCTTCCTCAGTTAGAACTACCGGAATCGTGGGCGGGGCTTTGCGTGGGCGCGTAATGAGCTCAGTGGCATTTACTGGGATCGGGGAGAATGGGGCTCCGCACCCCCCTGGTGCTCGCATCCCACCTCATCCCCTGTCCGTTATCCTGCCACTGGTTAATAAAGAATATGGAGATGCCTTTGGGGCAAACGTACTTTGACCCCCACATACAAACATAAATCCCCTCATCTGGTTCCCACCATTTGTCCCAACAGACTTTCACTTGTCCATCAGTCCCCGTAATTGTCCGATGGGTATTATTACCCAGTCGCTCCCACTCAACCGAAGAGTTCCTCATAGTTTTGCTCAGCTTTCGCAGCCACCACCATCGGCTCAATGGGACATTCCCACTGCAAGTCAAACAAATCCGTTTGCCGACGGTGACGCTGATCCTGGGTGCGATGATCCGTACTTTGGGGCACATTAAAGAAGTCTCTTTGTAGGCGAACCCCGATGTGCTGGAATACTCCGTTGAGTTCGTTCCCAGCCATCCTGGCCACCTTCCTTGTGGAAATAGGTGCTGGTCCCTTCTGCCTTCCGTCTCCCGGTCCCATCCACCGCGATGGGGGCCGTGTCCCCGGAACATCCAAAACACCACGACATCCTTGGTGAGGCCCCGATAGGCCAATCCACATCCGATTGCCACGAGCAAAACTAGAAGTCGTTCCATCCTTCCTTGGTTCCTGTGATCAGATAGAATGAGGTAGCCAGCCTCGCAAAAAGTCTCTGGCTTTTGTGAAGGGTGAGCGGGTCCCCTGACCTCGCCTCACGTAAACTTCAACGTTTGCTAAATAGACTTCCTCTAAACCTAGCCTTAAAACTCCCATCATTTTGTCGTTATCTGTTAAAAACACTACAAACTTAAACTTATTAAAACTACTTAAAACTTTAAACTAAACTTAAACCTTAAACTAATAACTTTACAATGCCGCCCGTTCTCAGGGCGGCCCCTTTAAATCCTGAGAAGGCTGCTGCGAGCTCTTCCCGACGGTGGGAGGGCACTGACCCTTCCCTCTGATCTGCCGCAGCCTGTTGCTGCGCTGACCCTTTCCTCTGATCTGCCGCAGCCTGTTACTGCTTCGATGTGGCCTGTCTCTACCCGGGTTATCTTAACCTGAAACTTACGCCCTGGGGCAGCCTGTGGACCTGACCACATCTTCCTGGGCTGGGGTACTCTGCTTGACCTACGGGGAATTGCTATGGGCGGGGGCTCCGTGACGGACGGACCGGGTCCCGAGACCTTCAACGGGATGACCTGGGGTTCCATCACAGGCGCCAGCCCCCGCCTCCGCTGACTCCGCCTCCCTAACCTCGGGGCTGGTAGTTCGGGGCCCCGCCCTGCTCGGCCCAGCAGGCGGCCCTTCACTCGCGAACTCTGCCTCCCCTGAGGACTGGACGTTCAAAGCGGGCGGCCACACCTCTGGGAACCACATAGCGGCTGGCCCGGCCTCCTCTAGCTCCTTCCTCCTGCTGTCGGGACCTGCAGCTTGTGTGTCCACCCCGTATGGATCTCTACCTAGCGGCCCCAATCCTTCCAGACCGTTCCTCTGAAACCACCCGTCATCATCACTATGCTCATCTGCACTATCCTCATCTGACCAGGGTACCCTGGGGTCCTCGTCATCTAACCCCCAACTCCAGAAAAACGCTGCATGATCGTCCGGGATGTCCCTTCCCCTGATGCAAGCTGCTACGCCTGCCTGTGTGCCTTGTGGTCCTACCTGGGGCTGTGCTTTCCCATTCGCAGGTCTGGCCCCTCCCTTAAGACAGGCCACCGCCCCTGCTTGTTTCTGTGAAATCTCACCTGCTGGAGGCTGCAGATTTCTATCCTTTTTTAAATCCTCATACTCCCTGCTCCTGGCTACCCTGTAGGCTGTTTTTATCTCTCTAAGCTGCCCTTCTAGCCTGAGCACGTCTAACTTTCCCATTGCTCGGGCATTCTCCTCCCGCAGGGCCTGCTCTCTAAGCTGCCCTTCCAGCCTATCTATTTTCCCTATTAAGCGGGCGTTCTCCTCCCGCAAGGCCTGCTCTTTTAACCTGGCCTCCTCACCGCAGACCCCCTCCTGTGCGTGTCTTTTAAAAGGACACAGGTAGGCAGGCTGCGTGGGCTCTAGTCATGGGGCACTATTAGACGGTCCTGCGGCACCTACGGGGCCGGTTGCGACCGCCACCTGTCCACGCGCATTTAAAACCATCTTGCGCATGACTCCTAACACTGCTTCGAGGTCTTCGGGAGAGGTGGGTACCTTTGCTTCCTTAGCCGGGACAGGCGCCTGGGCTCGGACCGCGGGATTCTTATCCTTGGAATCCTTCCAAGGGTTCCTGCAGTGCTTGCGCCAGTGCCCTGTCTTCCCACACCCGTAACAGGCATTGCTTGCCGGTGGGGCGCGATTACCCTCCTGATGCCACTCTCTTTGAGCCGGGGCTGCGGGTCGTACCTCATGTACTCTTCCCTTAAAGGGACGTGTTGCCATACCCCTTATGTTACGGTAACCTAACGTGAGTCGATTCAAGACCGACTCTTCCGTAAGGTTGAGGTCATTGGGATCGAACCAGGCTTTTGCCTGCTCTCTAACGGCTGGTAAACTGTTGGCTATTATGCACCTAAGCCAATGAATTAAAGCGGCGCCTTCCACATCTTCGCGCTCGGGCGCACCTAGACAGCTGCGCTCATATACTGGCCACAGCCTGTCGGCAAAAACCTTCGGGGGTTCTCCCTCCATCTGCACTGTCTGTCCCACTCTAGCAAACGGACCTCCGTCGTTCGCTCCCACTACTTCTAGAACCTCATTTTTCAATTCCTCATAACTTTTATTACCCCTCTTGCTATCGCCTGAGAGACACTGAAGGACCGAGCTGTCTAATGAGAACAGCAGCATTTTTGCTGTCTCCCCATCATCGCAGCCGTTAATGGCTGCGGCTTGCTCAACTTCCCTAAAATGTACGGAAGGGTCGTCTATCTCGGTCAGCTTCCTTACGTGGTTTATCATGGCTCTCAGCTGATGTGAACTGTGAGGCAACACCAGCTGTCCGAGGAGATCCCCCGGTTCTTCCCCACCGTTCCTGCTTGGGCCCCTTTTAATCCCCGTTACTGGATACAACGATCCCTTTTCTACCTCCTTTTCAACGGGCTCTTTTGTTTCTTCCGTTGCTTCCTCCCTAACCCAGGTTTCTGAATAGCTGGTGGCGCGGAGGGCGCAGTGGCTACTACTTCTTCTGCTTTACTTGGTGGGGAATTTCTAAATCTCTCACTTACTAGCGGCTGGCGTGCCGACGGATTGATAAGGCACACCATGCCGTTCGCATTATTCACGGCCTTTTTGAGGCTCTCTATCTCTTTTTCGCAGGCGCTATGGTCGGCTCCCTGAAACTTATCCTCAAGGGCCAACTTATACGCCGACCTAACCCCCATTAAGCTCTCTTCTTGAGTTCTTATCTGGGCAGCTTGGCGGTTACATCTTTCCTTCATCCTATTCTCGTTTAATTTTGCTTCAGTGATCTGGCACTCGAGATACTCTACCCTTGTTTTAAGGTAGCTGGAGACTTCCTGGCTTTCCTGGCGTAACTCATTTAAACTCTTAATGAGCACCTCCCCTCCAGAAACCTTCTCCTCCATTTCCTCCTCTAACTGCTTGATTCGAGCGGTTAGCGCTGTATTGGTCTGGTTAGAAATCTGGACCTGCCTTTTGTAGCACATAAGCCAGACTGCTTTCTCAACTGCCTTTTTATGCTCCTTACTATCCGTCCACCTTTCAGCTGCCTCTAGTGGGCTCTTATCCGCTAACAATTCGCTTATCCACTTTTTCGTTAGATTAACCTTTCCAAATACGTAATCCGCTATCTTTTCCTGCATCACATTTCGTACAGTCATTCCAAAATCTAACACACTACCCTCTCGCTGCCAGTGTCCTGCCGCGGTCGCCATTTTCTGTAAGGGATTCTCTCCTGACCCTGCGTGTCTCGTAGCCTGTGAGGTTCACGCGGCTCTGTGCAGCCTGTATGTCAGTGCGGGTCTAGGCCTGGTCTCCAGCCAGTCTGGGAACACTAGACACCCCTGTGAGTGGTTCGAATCACTCTCCCTTACGGTTCTAGACACTGGACTTAGATGCGAGAGCAGTAATGGAGATAAAACTCATGTAGACTTGGTTTGAACGGTACGAAATGGAAAATCTTTATTGCATGATACTTAAAATTATGAAATACATGTCATATGCACAGATTAATGACAGTACAATCTTACAAACAGTTATAATCACTCTTAGGGAAACGAGGAACGACCAGCACAACGTAAATAGGGCACACATTACAAATATCCTTAATTTAAACCCTCCCCTATCAATAACTATCCTAAAACTAGCTTCGCAGGATCCCGAGACTCATGCTCACCACTCGTAATAACTCGGAGAAATCCCGAATAGCTGATCGGATGTTTTTCCACCTCAGCGCCCACGTGTTGGTCAGGAGATCTCCTGGTCCCACTTGTTTACTGCTTCTGCTGCTCGGTCAGTCGGCTGGACCGTCCGCTGTAGTGAAGACCTCTGTTGGTTGGATACAGGGTATGGTGGAGCACCGTTGTCAATATCATTGATACGATGTGTTTGCACAGTCCAGTTATCGTCGATGCAATATGTCTTGTTAAAGAAGAAAACTTCGTTGTCAAGAAGACTTGGCTGATCGACCTACAGGCGCGGTCGGGATTTACTGACCGTGGCGATGGATAAGGTCTTCTTCTCTTCTCCTCTCATCTCATCTCATCTCATCTCATCTCATCCCGGGCCTTCGGTTCCGCTGCCAGCTACCAACATAGGTCTTTGCAACAGTCTTTCACCCAGGAGCAGCCACGATGATAACAGCAGCAAGCGGCAAGAGTCACGAACACGAGGCAAGGGCAAGAATCAAGAGTCAAGAGACAGAATGGACGGTTTGGGCCTGCAATTATAGTGCACAGTTCTTCCGTTTCCCGCCCAACTATAATGTCCATTCTTTTGTTTAAGGTTTGGCGCCCAAAAAGTCCTGTATGGGTGATCTCTGTCTTTAATGGGTTTCGGGGCTACTCCTGAATGTTTGAGTACCTGCTAATACTTCTCCCATTGTTAAATCGGTCGGTGTTCCCCCTGGAGGGGTTTGGGGCTTCCAAGTGTCCTGTATAACTACCTGCTAACGGCTCTCTCATCGTAGAGCCGTTGGGAGTTTACATATTAATGTCCTTTGGATGGGCCCTTGATGGCTTTCCTTTGTACCTGGGAGACCGATTCCAGTATCGATGTTTATACTGTAAACCCATAATGTCCTGTGTAATGTCTTCACTGTGCTGAATCGTTATCGATCCTGCAAAAATGTTTATTGGAACGCCATCTTGTCTGCCTGCCGAAAAGTCTCGAATGTTCTGTCACGCGGTGCGGCGGCCATTTTACAGGCTGCTTGTGTCCAATTTAAACCTGACAGCATTCCGCTGAAATAAAAGCTGTTTTGAATGAAACTTGTGTTTTCTCCTTAATAAAATGAAATCGCGATAATTGCGAATTCTACAGGTGAGATTTAAAATCACCGAGGCCACCGCGTAATGTACCCCCTGAAATAGTATCTGGTCTGTGGGGACCAGTACCAAACCATTCCCGGGTCCCTTACTAGTTTTAGGGCACCCTTCTTCCTCAGCTAGAACCACCGGAATCGTGGGCGGGGCTTTGCGTGGGCGAGTAATGAGCTCAGTGGCATTTACTGGGATCGGGGAGAATGGGGCTCCGCACCCCCTGGTGCTCGCATCCCACCTCATCCCCTGTCCGTTATCCTGCCATTGATTAATGAAAAATATGGAGATGCCTTTGGGGCAAACGTACTTTGACCCCCACATACATACATAAATTCCCTCGTCCGGTTCCCACCATTTGTCCCAACAGACTTTTACTTGTCCGTTTGTCCCCGTAATTGTCCGATGGGTATTATTACCCAGTCGTTCCCACTCGACCGAGGAGTTCCTCATAGTTTTGCTCAGCTTTCGCAGCCACCACCATCGGCTCAATGGGACATTCCCACTGCAGGTCAAACAAATCCGTTTGCCGACGGTGACGCTGATCCTGGGTGCGATGATCCTTACTTTGGGGCACAGTAAAGAAGTCTCTTTGTAGGCAAACCCCGATGTGCTAGAATACTCCGTTGAGTTCGTTCCCAGCCATCCTGGCCACCTTCCCTTGTGGAAATAGGTGCTGGTCTCCTCTGCCTCCCGTCTTCCGGTCCCATCCACCGCGATGGGGGCCGTGTCCCCGGAACATCCAAACACCACGACATCCTTGGTGCGGCCTCGATAGGCCAATCCACTTCCGATTGCTGCGAGCAATACTAGAATTCGTTCCATCCTTCCTTGGTTCCTGTGATCAGATAGAATGAGGTAGCCAGCCTCGCAAGAGTCTCTGGCTTCTGTGAAGGGTGAGCGGGTCCCCTGACCTCGCCTCACGTAAACTTCCACGTTCGCTGTATAAACTTTAACTAAACCTAATTTTAAAACTCCCATCATTTTATCGTTTTCTGTTAAAAACACTACAATCTTAACCTTATTAAAAAAACTATAAACTTAACCTTGAACTATGAACTTAAAACTTAAAACTTATAACTTTACAGTGCCGCCCGTTCTCAGGGCGGCCCCTTTAAATTCTGAGAAGGCTGCTGCGAGCTCTTCCCGACGGTGGGAGGGCACTGACCCTTCCCTCTGATCTGCCGCAGCCTGTTGCTGCTGCGATGTGGCCGGCCTGTATCTGGGTTACCTTAACCTTAATTTTACGCCTTGGGGCAGTCTGGGGACATGACCACATCCTCCTGGGCTGGGGTTCTCTGCTTGACCTACGGGGCGTTGCCATGGGCGGGGGTTCCGTGACGGACGGACCGGGTTCCGAGACTTCCATCGGGATGACCTGGGGTTCCACCACAGTCGCTGGCTCCGCCTCCGCTGACTCCGCCTCCCTAACCTCGGGGCTCGCAGTTTGTGGCTCCGCCCTGCTCGGCCCAGCAGGCGGCCCTTCACTCGTGATCTCTGCCTCCCTCGAGGACGGGACGTTCAAAGCGGGCGGCTCTGTCTCTGGGGTCCTCACCGTCACTCTCTGTGCTCCCATAGCGGCTGGCCCCGCCTCCCCTAGCTCCTCCCTCCTGTCCTCGGGACCTGCAGCTTGTGTGTCCACCCTGTGTAGATCTCTATCTGCAGCCCGCATTCTCCCTATACCTAAAATGGGACCGTTCCCCAAAAACCACTCGTCTTCATCACTATCCTCATCTGACTCGAGTTCCCGGAATTCTCCCTCATCTGACTCCCAACCCCACAAAAATGCTTCATGATCTTCCAGGATGTCCCCTCCCCTGATGCAAGCTGCTATGCCTGCCTGTGTGCCTGGTAGTCCTACCTGGGGCTGCGAGTCCCCACTCGCAGGTTTTGCCCCTGTGGTTTTCCCTTGCGCACCTGGCTTGTACAGTTTGCACTGGTTTACATCCTCATACTCCCGGCTTTTGGCTACCCTGTAGGCTGCTTTTATCTCACTAAGCTGCGCTTCTAGCCTGAGCACGTCTAACTTTCCCATTGATCGGGCGTTCTCCTCCCGCAGGGCCTGCTCCCTAAGCTGCCCTTCCAGCCCATCTATTTTCCCTATTAAGCGGGCGTTCTCCTCCCGCAAGGCCTGCTCTTTTAACCTGGCCTCCTCACCGCAGACCCCCTCCTATGCGTGTCTTTTAAAAGGACACAGGTAGGCAGGCTGCGTGGGCTCTAGTCATTGGGTACTATTAGACGGTCCTGCGGCACCTACGGGGCCGGTTGCGACCGCCACCTGTCCATGTGCACTCAAGAGATTGCGCATGGCTCCTAACACTACTTCGATGTCATCGGGAGGGGTGGGTGCCTTAGCTTCCTTAGCCGGGACAGGCGCCTGGGCTCGGACCGCGGGATTTTTATCCTTGGAATCCTTCCAAGGGTTCCTGCAATGCTTGCGCCAGTGCCCTGTCTTCCCACACCCGTAACAAGCATTACCTGCCTGTGGGGCGCGATTACCCTCCTGATGCCACTCTCTTTGATACGGGGCTGCGGGTCGTACCTCATGTACTCTTCCCTTAAGGGGACGTGTTGCCATACCCCTTATATTGCGATAACCTAACGTGAGTCGATTCAAGACCGACTCTTCCGTAATGTTGGGGTCATTGGGATCAAACCATGCTTTTGCCTGCTCTCTGACGGCTGGTAAACTGTTGGCTATTATGCACCTAAGCCAATGAGCTAAACCGGCGCCTTCCACATCTTCGTGCTCGGGCGCACCTAGACAGCTGCGCTCATATACTGGCCACAGCCTGTCGGCAAAAACCTTCGGGGGTTCTCCCTCCATCTGCACTGTCTGTCCCACTCTAGCAAACGGACCTTCATCGTTCGCCCCCAACACTTCCAGGACCTCGTCCCTCAATTCCTCATAAGTCTTGGTTCCCCTCTTGCTCTCGCCCGAGAGACACTGAAGGACCGAGCTGTCTAGTGTGAACAGCAGCATTTTTGCTGTTTCCCCATCATCGCAGCCGTTAATGGCTGCGGCTTGCTCAACTTCTCTGAAATGTACGGAAGGGTCGTCTGACTCGGTCAGCTTCCGTACGTGATTTATCATAGCTCTCAGCTGGTGTGAGCTGTGAGGCAACACAAGCTGTCCGAGGAGATCCCCTGGTTCTTCCCCACCGTTTCTGTTTGGGCCCCTTTTAATACCCGTTACTGGATACAACGGTCCCTTTCCCACTTCTTTCTCAATGGGCTCTTTCGTTTCTTCCATTGCTTCCTCCCTTACCCAGGTTTCCAAATAGCTGGGTGGCGCGGAGGGCGCAGTGGCTACTACTTCCTCTGCTTTACTTGGTGGGGATTTCTTAAACTTCTCACCTACTAACGGCTGGTGTGCTGACGGACTGATCAGGCACACCATGCCGTTCGCTTTGTTTACGGCCTTCTTGAGGTGCTCTATCTCCCTTTGGCAGGCGCTATGGTCGGCTCCCTGAAACTTATCCTCAAGGGCCAACTTATATGCCGCCCTAACCCCCGTCAAGCTCTCTTCTTGAGTTCTTATCTGGGCAGCTTGGCGGCTACATCTTTCCTTTAACCTGCTCTCATTTAACTTTGCCTCAGTGACCCGGCACTCGAGATAATCTATCCTTGTTTTAAGGTGACTGGAGATTTCCTGGCTTTCTTGGTGCAACTCATTTCAATTCTTAATGAGCACCTCCCCTCCAGAAACGTTCTCATCCATTTCTCCCTCTAAATGACTGATTCGAGCTACTAGCGCTGTAATGGTCTGGTTTGAAATCTGAACCTGCCTTTTGTAACACATAAGCCAGACTGCTTTCTCAAGTGTCTTTTTATGTTCTTTACTATCTGTCCACCTTTCGGCTGCCTCTAGCGGGCTTTTATCCGCTAACAATTCACTTATCCATTTCTTAGTTAGATTAACCTTTCCGAACACATAATCTGCTATCTTTTCCTGCATAACATTTCGTACAGTCATTCCAAAGTCTAACACACTACCCTCTCGCTGCCAGTGTCCTGCCGCGGTCGCCATTTTCTGTAAGGGATTCTGACCCTGCGTGTCTCGCAGCCTGTGAGATTCACGCGGCTCTGTGCAGCCTGTATGTCAGTGTGGGTCTAGGCCTTGTTGCCTGTTCTGGTCTTCAGCCAGTCTGGGAACACTAGACACACCTGTGAGTGGTTCGAATCACTCGCCCTTACGGTTCTAGACACTGGACTTAGATGCGAGAGCAGTAATGGAGATGAAACTCATGTAGACTCGGTTGAATGGTACGAAATGGAAAATCTTTATTGCATGATATTTAAGATTATGAAATACATGTCATAAGCACAGATTAATGACAGTACAATCTTACAAGCAGTTATATAGCTGATCTTAGGGAAACGAGGAACGAACGGCACACCGTAAATAGGGGCACACATTACAAGTATCCTTAATACTTAAACCCTCCCCTATCAATATCTATCCTAACTAGATTCGTAGGATTTCGAGACTCATGCTCACCACTCGTGATAGCTCGGAGAAATTCCGAATAGCTGATCGGATGTTTTTCACCACAGCACCCACATGTCGGTCAGGAGATCTCCTGGTCCCACTTGTTTACTTGCTTCTGCTCCGGCTAGCAGGCTGGACCGTCTGCTGTGATGAAGACCTGTGTTGGTTGGTTTAACAGGTACTTTTCCGAGCACAGTTCACAGATTAGTCAATATCATCGATGATGAACTGTTCTTGCAAGTTCGAAGAAGTCTCCCTGGCAAGGAAAACTTGGCTATTCGACCTACAGGCGCGGTCGGGATTTACTGACCGTGGCGATGAGTATGGTCTTCCTCTCTTCTCATCTCATCTCATCTCATCTCATCTCATCTCATCTCGGGCCTTTGGTTCTGCTGCCAGTTACCAACATAGGTCTTCATTACGCAACACGAGGTAGATCCGAACGGATCAGAAAGTTCGACAGTCTTTTTCAAAGAGGCACCAGGCAAGCAGGAGCCCGACTACGAGTACACAGGAGCAGCCACGAGGTTACGAATAAGAGAAAGATGGACGGTTTGGAGCCTGCAATTATAGTGCAAAATCTTCCGTTTCCCGCCCAACCTTAATGTCCTTTCTTTTGTTTAGGGTCTGGCGCTCAAATGTCTTGTATGGGTGATCTCCGTTCTTAATGGGTTTCAGGGCTACTCGTAAATGTCTGAGTACCTGTTAATATTTCTCCCATTGTTAAATCGGTCGGTGTTCTCCCTGGAGGGGTTTTTGGGGCTTCCAAGTGTCCTGTATAACTACCTGCTAACGGCTCTCTCATCGTAAAGTCGTTGGGATTTTACATATTAATGTCTTTTGGATGGGCCCTTGATTACTCGGTACAATAGCTTTCATTTGTACCTGGGAGACCGATTTCAGTATTTATGTGTATACTGCAAACCCATAATGTCTCGTGTATTATCTTCACTGTGCTGAATCTTAATCGATCTTGCACAAATGTTTATTGGAACGCCATCTTGTCTGCCTGTCGAAAAGTCTAGAATGTTCTGTCACGAGGTGCGGCGGCCATTTTACAGGCTGCTTGTGTCCACTTTGAACAACCTGGCAGCATTCTGCTGAAATAAAAGCTGTTTGAACGAAACTCTGTGTTTTCTCCTTATTAAATAAAATCGCGATATATTGCGAATTCTACAGAACTGTAAACTGTGGCAAAGTTAAGATTTGAGAATAAGGATCTCTGATAATAAGATTGTAAAGCTTTCACTTTTTGGAACTGTTAATGTTGCGATTGAATCACCAACTGTGAATTACATGTCGGTTCTTTAATAAATCTATATATTTGTAGAATTATCTCACATAATACTTCTATCAAACTCGCAAACTCAATCTCTGCACACTCTTTGGTGAGGAGTGGCAGAATTCTGGGGGAGTTTTCCGGACCCTCATAATATCCGTAACGTTACAGTCTAGCTAAACTTACTAAAAGTGCTATCTGGAGGCCGGTAACATCTTCAGGTTGTTCCTTTACTTTAGGGAGAGATAGTCCGGACCTTTAGACCCAATTAAGCGTCTTTAGGATTCGGCTATCTCCAACTTTAGTTGAAGGTGAACGTCTGGGGAATACGCCTGATCTGGGGTAGCCCTAAAGGGGCTAGGACTAGTAATTGGGCAGAAGCGTGGCAGATGCAGTATAACGTGGATAAATGCGAGGTTATCCACTTTGGTGTCAAAAACAGAAAGGCAGATTATTATCTGAACGGCAATAGATTGGGAGAAGGGGAACTGCAACGAGACCTGGGTGTCCTTGTGCACCAGTCGCTGAAGGTAAGCATGCAGGTGCAGCAGGCGGTGAAGAAGGCAAATGGTATGTTGGCCTTCATAGCGAGAGGGTTTGAGTACAGGAGCAAGGATGTCTTGCTGCAGTTGTACGGGGCCTTGGTGAGACCACACCTTGAGTACTGTGTGCAGTTTTGGTCGCCTTATCTGAGGAAGGATGTTCTTGCCATGGAAGGAGTTCAGCGAAGATTCACCAGACTGATACCTGGGATGGCAGGAATGACATATGAAGAGAGATTGGGTCAATTCACAGAATCACAGAATCCCCACAGTGCAGATAGAGGCCATTTCAGCCCATCGAGCCTGCACTGACACATATCCCAGCCTATCCCCACGTATTTAATCCCCCTAACACTAAGGGTCAATTTATCATAGCCAAATCAACCTAACCCACACATCTTTGGACTGTGGGTGGAAACCGGAGCACCCGGAGGAAACCCACGCAGACATGGGGAGAATGTGCAAACTCCACACAGACAGTCACCCAAGGCCAGATTCGAACCCGGGTCCCTGGTGCTGTGAGGCAACAGTGCTAGCCACTATGCCACCGTGTTGGGCTTGTATTCGCTGGAGTTTAGAAGAATGAGAGGGGATCTCATTGAAACTTATAAAATTCTAACAGGACTAGACAGACTCGATGCAGGAAGGATGTTCCCGATGGTCGGGGGAGTCCAGAACCAGGGGTCACAGTCTAAGGATAAGGGGTAAGCCATTTAGGACTGAGATGAGGAGGAATTTCTTCACCCAGAGAGTGGTGAATCTGTGGAATTCTCTACCACACAAGGCAGTTGAGGCCAATTCATTAAATATATTCAAGAAGGAGTTGGATATATTTCTTAAGGCTAAAGGGACCAAGGGATATGGGGAGAAGGCAGGGACAGGGTACTGAGTTTGGATGATCAGCCATGATCTCATCGAATGGCGGAGCAGGCTCTAGGGGCCGAATGGCCTCCTCCTGCTCCTATCTTCTATGATTCTATGATTCTGTGATAATTATCCCGTCAAGTGTTGGTGAATGAGTCGAGCTTTCTGCGGTCTGCCGTTCCCGAATGCCTTCACAGAATTCCACGAGCACTTCTCGTTTCAGAACAATTTTATTGTGAAGTATATTTACAGGGTGTACAAAAAAAAGGCGAAACCGTGAAACACAACCCGTTAAATCGCCCGATTACCTAACGGCTTTAAAACCAAGCCTTAACTTCAGAGAACGGCGCCGCGGAAATTCGACGCGGAATCTCCCTCTGGCGATCGCCCGCGTCTGATTACACGCTTCGAGATGCCGCTCGGGACTTTATTGGGCGGACGCAACGCGAAACGATCGGGGAATTTGAAACGTACGAGAGTTACGCCCCCCGCCCAGCCCGGGTCGGCGATTTTGGCGTCGAGGGCGCGAAGCTTTTCTACTGGCTGAAGATTGGAAACGGGGCCAGATAGCACGAGATTCACCCCCCGCCCCCGATCGCGCTGGTCCTCGAAGGCTTCTGAAACAGTGCTCGTTTTTTTCGGGCGCAAACGAGCACCGAAATCCCTGCCAAGCTACGTTTTATCACATCCGTGAATATATTTAACTCGCTACGACGCCGACACACATCCAACTGCGAAACGATTAAAGGGTTCAGTATCGTTCATCTCAAAGCTCGCTACGCAAGATTTATTAGAGTTTTTTGAGGATGTAACTAGCAGGGTAGATAAAGGGGAACCAGTAGATGTATTATATTTGGATTTCCAAAAGGCATTCGATAAGGTGCCACATAAAAGATTATTACACAAGATTAGGGCTCATGGGGTTGGGGGGTAATATAGTAGCATGGATAGAGGATTGGTTAACGGACAGAAAACAGAGAGTAGGGATAAACGGGTCATTTTCGGGTTGGCAGGCTGTAACTAGTGGGGTGCCGCAAGGATCAGTGCTTGGGCCTCAGCTATTTACAATCTACATCAATGATTTGGATGAAGGGACCGAGTGTAATGTATCCAAGTTTGCTGACGATACAAAGCTAGGTGGAACAGTAAGATGTGAGGAGAACACCAAGAGGCTGCAAAGGGATATAGATAGACTGAGTGAGAGGGCAGTAAGGGGGCAGATGGAGTATAATGTAGGGAAATGTGAGGTTATTCACTTTGGTAGGAAGAATAGAAAAACAGAACATTTTTGAAATGGTGAGAAACTTTCAAATGTTGGTGTTCAGAGAGATTTGGGTGTCCTCGTGCAAGAAACACAGAAAGCTAGCATGCAGGTACAGCAAGCAATAAGGAAGGCAAATGGCAAGTTGGCCTTTATTGCAAGGGGGTTGGAGTATAAGAGTAAGGAAGTCTTGCTACAATTGTACAGGGCCTTGGTGAGACCACACCTGGAGTACTGGGCACAGTTTTGGTCTCCTTATCTAAGGAAGGATATACTTGCCTTGGAGGTGGTGCAGCGAAGGTTCACTAGATTGATTCCTGGGATGAGAGGGCTGTCCTATGAGGAGAGATTGAGTAGATTGGGCCGATACTCTCTGGAGTTTAGAAGAATGAGAGGTGATCTCATTGAAACATACAAGATTCTGAGGGGGGATTGACAGGGTAGATGCTGAGAGGCTGTTTCCCCCTGGCTGGAGAGTATAGAACCAGGGGTCACAGTCTCAGGATAAGGGGTCGGCCATTTAGGACTGAGATGAGGAGGAATTTCTTCACTCAGAGGGTGGTGAATCTTTGGAATTCTCTGCCCCAGAGGGCTGTGGAGGCTCAGTCATTGAATCTATTCAAGGCTGAGATCGATAGATTTTTGGACTCTAGGGGAATCAAGGGATATGGAGATCGGGCGGGAAAGTGGAGTTGAGGTCGATGATCAGCCATGATCTCATTGAATGGCGGAGCAGTCTCGAGGGGCCGAATGGCCGACTCCTGCTCCTAATTCTAATGTTCTTATTACACGGGAACAGGAGGAGGCCGATTCAGCCCCTCGAGCCTGTTACACAGGTACAGGAGGAGGCCCATTCAACCCCTCGAGCCTGTTACACAGGTACAGGAGGAGGCCCATTCAGCCCCTCGAGCCTCTTACACAGGAACAGGAGGAGGCCCATTCAGCCCCTCGAGTCTGTTACACAGGAACAGGAGGAGGCCCATTCAGCCCCTCGAGCCTGTTACACAGGAACAGGAGGAGGCCCATTCAGCCCCTCGAGCCTGTTACACAGGAACAGGAGGAGGCCCATTCAGCCCCCTCGAGCCTGTTACACAGGAACAGGAGGAGGCCCATTCAGCCCCTCGAGCCTGTTACACAGGAACAGGAGGAGGTCCATTCAGCCCCTCGAGCCTGTTACACAGGAACAGGAGGAGGTCCATTCAGCCCCTCGAGCCTGTTACACAGGAACAGGAGGAGGCCCATTCAGCCCCCTCGAGACTGTTACACAGGAACAGGAGGAGGCCCATTCAGCCCCTCGAGCCTGTTACACAGGAACAGGAGGAGGTCCATTCAGCCCCTCGAGCCTGTTACACAGGAACAGGAGGAGGCCCATTCACCCCCTCGAGCCAGTTACACAGGAACAGGAGGAGGCCCATTCAGCCCCTCGAGCCTGTTTACACAGGAACAGGAGGAGGCCCATTCAGCCCCTCGAGTCTGTTACACAGGAACAGGGGGAGGCCCATTCAGCCCCTCGAGCCTCTTACACAGGAACAGGAGGAGGCCCATTCAGCCCCTCGAGCCTGTTACACAGGAACAGGAGGAGGCCTATTCAGCCCCCTCGAGCCTGTTACACAGGAACAGGAGGAGGCCCATTCAGCCCCTCGAGCCTGTTACACAGGAACAGGAGGAGGCCCATTCAACCCCTCGAGCCTGTTACACAGGTAGAGGAGGAGGCCCATTCAGCCCCTCGAGCCTCTTACACAGGAACAGGAGGAGGCCCATTCAGCCCCTCGAGCCTGTTACACAGGAACAGGAGGAGGCCTATTCAGCCCCTCGAGTCTGTTACACAGGAACAGGAGGAGGCCCATTCACCCCCTCGAGCCTGTTACACAGGGACAGGAAGAGGCCCATTCAGCCCCTCGAGCCTGTTACACAGGAACAGGAGGAGGCCCATTCAGCCCCTCGAGCCTGTTACACAGGAACAGGAGGAGGCCCATTCAGCCCCTCGAGCCTGTTACCGTAGGAACAGGAGGAGGCCCATTCAGTCCCCTCGAGCCTGTTACACAGGAACAGGAGGAGGCCCATTCAGCCCCCTCGAGCCTGTTACACAGGAACAGGAGGAGGCCCATTCAGCCCCTCGAGCCTGTTACACAGGAACAGGAGGAGGCCATTCAGCCCCTCGAGCCTGTTACACAGGAACAGGAGGAGGCCATTCAGCCCCTCGAGCCTGTTACACAGGAACAGGAGGAGGCCCATTCAGCCCCATCGAGCCTGTTACACAGGAACAGGAGGAGGCCATTCAGCCCCTCGAGCCTGTTACACAGGAACAGGAGGAGGCCCATTCAGCCCCTCGAGTCTGTTACACAGGAACAGGAGGAGGCCCATTCAGCCCCTCGAGCCTATTACACAGGAACAGGAGAAGGCCCATTCAGCCCCTCGAGCCTGTTACACAGGAACAGGAGGAGGCCATTCAGCCCCTCGAGCCTGTTACACAGGAACAGGAGGAGGCCCATTCA
This sequence comes from Squalus acanthias, assembly GCA_030390025.1. Classification (NCBI taxonomy): domain Eukaryota; kingdom Metazoa; phylum Chordata; class Chondrichthyes; order Squaliformes; family Squalidae; genus Squalus; species Squalus acanthias. The sequence goes on along the minus strand of JASTWF010002574.1, from coordinate 1,984 downwards.
GCCCCTCGAGCCTGTTACACAGGAACAGGAGGAGGCCATTCAGCCCCTCGAGCCTGTTCCGCCATTCAATGAGATCATGGGCTGATCTGTGACCTAACTCCATAGACCCGACCTTGGCTCCCTATCCCTTAATACCTTTGGTTAACAGAAATCTGTCAACCTCCGATTTAAAATTAACAATTGATCGAGCATCGATTGCCGTTTGCGGAAGAGAGTTCCAAACTCCTCCCACCCTTTGTGTGTAGAAGTGTTTCCTAATTTCACTCCTGAAAGGTCTGGCTCTAATTTTTAGACTATGTCCCCTAGTCCTAGAATCCCCAACCAGCGGAAATAGTTTCTCTCTCTCTCTCTCTCTCTCTCTCCCCTATCTGTTCCCCCTTTAATATCTTGAAAGCTTGGATCAGATCACCCCTTAACCTTCTAAAATCCAGGGAACACGACCCTAGTTTGTGTAATCGCTCCTCGTAACTTAACCCTTGGAGCCCGGGTATCATTCCGGTAAACCTAGGCTGAACTCTCTGTGGCCTCTTTCTGTGCAGTACCATCTGTGTAATCCTATTTGCTGCAAATGTGTTTTTTTTCAACACCACTAGTTTATCTATGGTAACTGCGAGTAATGGAACGGTTAGGTGGTAGTTATGGATGAAGTTTTTCAATGTGAGGAAAATCGGCAGGGGCTGGAAACCGGGTGGCCCGTTTTTGGCGATTCCTTCCAAGGGTGAATAGCCACCCCATGGGGTGCAACTTTTCCAAGGAGCCGATTCGCTGGTTTGCCGCGTGGTTGGGCTCTTGCTTTTGAAAATCAGCTGAAGTGTCGCTAAGGCAGTGGGAGAGCCAATGAGACAGACCCCCCCAAACGCATCTCACCTTAGCTGGGACAGTGGGATTAGTTTGGGGATTGATACAGGGCTATGGGGAGAGAGCGGGGCAGTGGGATTAGTTTGGGGATTGATACAGGGCTATGGGGAGAGAGCGGGGCAGTGGGATTAGTTTGGGGATTGATACAGGGCTATGGGGAGAGAGCGGGGCAGTGGGATTAGTTTGGGGATTGATACCGGGCTATGGGGAGAGTGGGGCAGTGGGATTAGTTTGGGGATTGATACAGGGCTATGGGGAGAGAGCGGGGCAGTGGGATTAGTTTGGGGATTGATACAGGGCTATGGGGAGAGAGCGGGGCAGTGGGATTAGTTTGGGGATTGATACAGGGCTATGGGGGGAGAGCGGGGCAGTGGGATTAGTTTGGGGATTGATACAGGGCTATGGGGAGAGGGCGGGGCTGTGGGATTAGTTTGGGGATTGATACAGGGCTATGGGGAGAGGGGGGAATTAGTTTGGGGATTTGCGCCGGAAGACTTGGGTGGTTGTTTGTCGTGAGTGCGGTGTCGTTGCTTCTTTACACGTAGGCGGGTGAGAAGGTTCTTGACCGGGCAGCAAGGAGGGCAACTACGGAACAGATTGGCCCCCCATCGGGAACGACCGTCTCCTCAGACCAGTTTGGGAGCGAGCGAGACGGAAGGCTCCCTCAGGATCAGAGAGGCGCAGGAGGTGTCCTTCATGGTGGCCAAGCATGTCTTGGTGGAGTCCACGGGCCCGCCCTTGGGCTCGACCAGCCATCTGAGCTTCAGGTGCTCCACGATCTCCTTGACAGGACTTCTCTCCTGAGCTCGGAGCGCCAGGAACCTCCTGAGCATCAACCCGGCGCCCTTGGTGAAGCACTTCCACTGGGGAGGCGGGTTCTGGGGCGGGGAGGCCTCCTGCCACTGGGAGAAGCTGCGGTAGAGCGGGTCTTCGGGCGAGGTCCTCTCCCAGGGGAAGTTGCCAGTCAGGATGCTGTAGAGGACCACACCGAAGGCCCAGATGTCCTCGCCGCACCCCACCTTGGAGCCCACTTGCTGGGCGGTCACATCGCACAGCTCGGGGGCCATGTAGGGCACGGCGCTGGGGCTGTGCTTGACGTTGAGCCCCGCGCGCCGCACCAGGCCGA
>JASTWF010002573.1:2500-22188 GCA_030390025.1 Squalus acanthias | reverse complement strand
CACACTGCCCGAACTCTCTCTCACACACTGCCCGAACTCTCTCACACACTGCCCGAACTCTCTCTCACACACTGCCCGAACTCTCTCACACACTGCCCGAACTCTCTCTCACACACTGCCCGAACTCTCTCACACACTGCCCGAACTCTCTCACACACTGCCCGAACTCTCTGACACTCTGCCCGAACTCTCTCTACACACTGCCTCGAACTCTCTCTCACACACTGCCCGAACTCTCTCACACACTGCCCGAACTCTCTCTCACACACTGCCCGAACTCTCTCTCACACACTGCCCGAACTCTCTCACACACACTGCCCGAACTCTCTCTCACACAGCTGCCCGAACTCTCTCTCACACACTGCCCAACTCTCTCACACACTGCCCGAACTCTCTCTCAACACTGCCCGAACTCTCTCACACACACTGCCCGAACTCTCTCTCACACACTGCCCGAACTCTCTCTCACACACTGCCCGAACTCTCTGACACACTGCCCGAACTCTCTCTCACACACTGCCCGAACTCTCTCTCACACACTGCCCGAACTCTCTCTCACACACTGCCCGAACTCTCTCTCAAAACACTGCCCGAACTCTCTCTCACACACTGCCCGAACTCTCTCTCACACACTGCCCGAACTCTCTCTCACACACTGCCCGAACTCTCTCTCACACACTGCCCGAACTCTCTCTCACACACTGCCCGAACTCTCTCTCACACACTGCCCGAACTCTCTCTCACACACTGCCCGAACTCTCTCTCACACACTGCCCGAACTCTCTCTCACACACTGCCCCGAACTCTCTCTCACACACTGCCCGAACTCTCTCTCACACACTGCCCGAACTCTCTCTCACACACTGCCCGAACTCTCTCTCACACACTGCCCGAACTCTCTCTCACACACTGCCCGAACTCTCTCTCACACACTGCCCGAACTCTCTCTCACACACTGCCCGAACTCTCTCTCACACACTGCCCGAACTCTCTCTCAAAACACTGCCCGAACTCTCTCTCACACACTGCCCGAACTCTCTCTCACACACTGCCCGAACTCTCTCTCACACACTGCCCGAACTCTCTCTCACACACTGCCCGAACTCTCTCTCACACACTGCCCGAACTCTCTCTCACACACTGCCCGAACTCTCTCTCACACACTGCCCGAACTCTCTCTCACACACTGCCCGAACTCTCTCTCACACACTGCCCGAACTCTCCCTCACACTGCCCGAACTCTCTCACACACTGCCCGAACCTCTCTCACACACTGCCCGAACTCTCTCTCACACACTGCCCGAACTCTCTCTCACACACTGCCCGAACTCTCTCTCACACACTGCCCGAACTCTCTCTCACACACTGCCCGAACTCTCTCTCACACACTGCCCGACTCTCTCTCACACACTGCCCGAACTCTCTCTCACACACTGCCCGAACTCTCTCTCACACACTGCCCGAACTCTCTCTCACACACTGCCCGAACTCTCTCTCACACACTGCCCGAACTCTCTCTCACACACTGCCCGAACTCTCTCTCACACACTGCCCGAACTCTCTCTCACACACTGCCCGAACTCTCTCTCAACACACTGCCCGAACTCTCACTCACACACTGCCCGAACTCTCTCTCACACACTGCCCGAACTCTCTCTACACACTGCCCGAACTCTCTCTCACACACTGCCCGAACTCTCTCTCACACACTGCCCGAACTCTCTCTCAACACTGCCCGAACTCTGACTCACACCTGGCCCCGAACTCTCTCTCACACACTGCCCGAAACTCTCTCTCACACACTGCCCGACTCTCTCTCACACACTGCCCGAACTCTCTCTCACACACTGCCCGAACTCTCTCTCACACACTGCCGAACTCTCTCTCACACACTGCCCGAACTCTCTCTCACACACTGCCCGAACTCTCTCTCACACACTGCCCGAACTCTCTCACACTGCCCAAACTCTCTCTCACACACTGCCCGAACTCTCTCACACACACTGCCCGAACTCTCTCTCACACACTGCCCGAACTCTCTCTCACACACTGCCCGAACTCTCTCTCACACACTGCCGAACTCTCTCACACACTGCCCGAACTCTCTCTCACACACTGCCCGAACTCTGACACACTGCCCGAACTCTCTCTCACACACTGCCCGAACTCTCTCACACTGCCCGAAACTCTCTCTCACACACTGCCCGAACTCTCTCTCACACACTGCCCGAACTCTCTCTCACACACTGCCCGAACTCTCTCACACTGCCCGAACTCTCTCTCACACACTGCCCGAACTCTCTCTCACACACTGCCCGAACTCTCTCTCACACACTGCCCGAACTCTCTCTCACACACTGCCCGAACTCTCTCTCACACACTGCCCGAACTCTCTCACAAAACACTGCCCTTACTCTCTCTCACACACTGCCCGAACTCTCTCTCACACACTGCCCGAACTCTGACACACTGCCCGAACTCTCTCTGACACACTGCCCGAACTCTCTCTCACACACTGCCCGAACTCTGACACACTGCCCGAACTCTCTCTCACACACTGCCCGAACTCTCTCTCACACACTGCCCGAACTCTGACACACTGCCCGAACTCTCTCTCACACACTGCCCGAACTCTCTCACACACACTGCCCGAACTCTCTCTCACACACTGCCCGAACTCTGACACACTGCCCGAACTCTCTCTCACACACTGCCCGAACTCTCTCTCACACACTGCCCGAACTCTCTCTCACACACTGCCCGAAATCTCTCTCTCACACACTGCCCGAACTCTCTCTCACACACTGCCCGAATCTCTCTCACACACTGCCCGAACTCTCTCTCACACACTGCCCGAACTCTCTCTCACACACTGCCCGAACTCTCTCACACTGCCCAAACTCTCTCTCACACACTGCCCGAACTCTCTCTACACACTGCCCGAACTCTCTCTCACACACTGCCCGAACTCTCTCTCACACACTGCCCGAACTCTCTCTCCCACACTGCCCGAACTCTCTCTCACACACTGCCCGAACTCTCTCTCACACACTGCCCGAACTCTCTCACACACTGCCCGAACTCTCTCTCACACACTGCCCGAACTCTCGCACACACTGCCCCGAACTCTCTCACACACTGCCGAACTCTCTCTCACACACTGCCCGAACTCTCTCACACACTGCCCGAACTCTCTCTCACACACTGCCCGAACTCTCTCTCACACACTGCCCGAACTCTCTCTCACACACTGCCCGAACTCTCTCTCACACACTGCCCGACTCACTCCGATCTGCTCCACATGCCCGAACTCTCTCTCACACACTGCCCGAACTCTCTCTCACACACTGCCCGAACTCTCTCTCACACACTGCCCGAACTCTCTCTCACACACTGCCCCGAACTCTCTCTCACACTGCCCGAACTCTCTCACACACTGCCGAACTCTGCACACTGCCAGAACTCTCTCTCACACACTGCCCGAACTCTCTCACTCACACACTGCCCGAACTCTCTCTCACACACTGCCCGAACTCTCTCTCACACACTGCCCGAACTCTCTCTCACACACTGCCCGAACTCTCTCTCACACACTGCCCGAACTCTCTCTCACACACTGCCCGAACTCTCTCTCACACACTGCCCGAACTCTCTCTCACACACTGCCCGAACTCTCTCTCACACACTGCCCGAACTCTCTCTCACACACTGCCCGACTCTGACACACTGCCCGAACTCTCTCTCACACACTGCCCGAACTCTCTCTCACACACTGCCCGAACTCTCTCTCACACACTGCCCGAACTCTCTCACACACACTGCCCGAACTCTCTCTCACACACTGCCCGAACTCTCTCTCACACACTGCCCGAACTCTCTCCACACTGCCCGAACTCTCTCTCACACACTGCCCGAACTCTCTCTCACACACTGCCCGAACTCTCTCTCACACACTGCCCGAACTCTCTCTCACACACTGCCCGAACTCTCTCACACACTGCCCGAACTCTCCCTCACACACTGCCCGAACTCTCTCTCACACACTGCCCGAACTCTCTCTCACACACTGCCCGAACTCTCTCTCACACACTGCCCGAACTCTCTCTCACACACTGCCCGAACTCTCTCTCACACACTGCCCGACACTCTCTCTCACACACTGCCCGAACTCTCTCTCACACACTGCCCGAACTCTCTCTCACACACTGCCCGAACTCTCTCTCACACACTGCCCGAACTCTCTCTCACACACTGCCCGAACTCTCTCACACACTGCCCGAACTCTCTCTCACACACTGCCCGAACTCTCTCACACACTGCCTGAACTCTCTCTCACACACTGCCCGAACTCTGACATACTTCCCGACCTCTCTCTCACACACTGCCCGAACTCTCTCTCACACACTGCCCGAACACTCTCTCTCACACACTGCCCGAACTCTCTCTCACACACTGCCCGAACTCTCTCACACACTGCCCGAACTCTCTCTCACACACTGCCCGAACTCTCTCTCACACACTGCCCGAACTCTGACACACTGCCCGAACTCTCTCTCACACACTGCCCGAACTCTCTCTCACACACTGCCCGAACTCTCTCTCACACACTGCCCGAACTCTCTCTCACACACTGCCCGAACTCTCTCTCACACACTGCCCGAACTCTCTCTCACACACTGCCCGAACTCTCTCTCACACACTGCCCGAACTCTCTCTCACACACTGCCCGAACTCTCTCTCACACACTGCCCGAACTCTGACACACTGCCCGAACTCTCTCTCACACACTGCCCGAACTCTCTCACACTGCCCGAAATCTCTCTCTCACACACTGCCCGAACTCTCTCTCACACACTGCCCGAACTCTCTCTCACACACTGCCCGAACTCCCTCTCACACACTGCCCGAACTCTCTCACACTGCCCGAACTCTCTCTCACACACTGCCCGAACTCTCTCTCACACACTGCCCAACTCTGACACACTGCCCGAACTCTCTCTCACACACTGCCCGAACTCTCTCTCACACACTGCCCGAACTCTCTCTCACACACTGCCCGAACTCTGACACACTGCCCGAACTCTCTCTGACACACTGCCCGAACTCTCTCTCACACACTGCCCGAACTCTGACACACTGCCCGAACTCTCTCTCACACACTGCCCGAACTCTCTCTCACACACTGCCCGAACTCTCTCTCACACACTGCCCGAACTCTGACACACTGCCGAACTCTCTCTCACACACTGCCCGAACTCTCTCTCACACACTGCCCGAACTCTCTCTCACACACTGCCCGAACTCTCTCTCACACACTGCCCGAACTCTCTCTCACACACTGCCCGAACTCTCTCTCACACACTGCCCGAACTCTCTCTCACACACTGCCCGAACTCTCTCTCACACACTGCCCGAACTCTCTCTCACACACTGCCCGAACTCTCTCTCACACACTGCCCCGAACTCTCTCTCACACACTGCCCGAACTCTCTCTCACACACTGCCCGAACTCTCTCTCACACACTGCCCGAACTCTCTCTCACACACTGCCCGAACTCTCTCTCACACACTGCCCGAACTCTCTCTCACACACTGCCCGAACTCTCTCTCACACCTGCCCGAACTCTCTCTCACACCCTGCCCAAACTCTCTCTCACACACTGCCCGAACTCTCTCACACACTGCCCCGAACTCTCTCTCACACACTGCCCGAACTCTCTCTCACACACTGCCCGAACTCTCTCTCTCTCTCCCACTGCCCGAACTCTCTCTCACAACTGCCCGAACTCTCTCTCACACACTGCCCGAACTCTCTCAACAACTTGCCCGAACTCTCTCTCACACACTGCCCGAACTCTCTCACACCACACTGCCCCGACTCTATCCCTCAACACACTGCCCGAACTCTGACACACTGCCCGAACTCTCTCTCACACACTGCCCGAACTCTCTCTCACACACTGCCCGAACTCTCTCTCACACACTGCCCGAACTCTCTCTCACACACTGCCCGAACTCTCTCTCACACACTGCCGAACTCTCTCTCACACACTGCCCGAACTCTCTCACACACTGCCCGAACTCTCTCTCACACACTGCCCGAACTCTCTCTCTCTCTCCCACTGCCCGAACTCTCTCTCACACACTGCCCGAACTCTCTCTCACACACTGCCCGAACTCTCTCTCACACACTGCCCGAACTCTCTCTCACACACTGCCCGAACTCTCTCTCACACACTGCCCGAACTCTCTCACACACTGCCCGAACTCTCTCACACACTGCCCGAACTCTCTCTCACACACTGCCCGAACTCTCTCTCACACACTGCCCGAACTCTCTCACACACTGCCGAACTCTCTCTCACACACTGCCCGAACTCTCTCTCACACACTGCCCGAACTCTCTCTCACACACTGCCCGAACTCTCTCTCACACACTGCCCGAACTCTCTCTCACACACTGCCCGAACTCTCTCACACACTGCCCGAACTCTCACACACTGCCCGAACTCTCTCTCACACACTGCCCGAACTCTCTCTCACACACTGCCCGAACTCTCTCTCACACACTGCCCGAACTCTCTCTCACACACTGCCCGAACTCTCTCTCACACACTGCCCGAACTCTCTCTCACACACTGCCCGAACTCTCTCTCACACACTGCCCGAACTCTCTCACACACACTGCCTGAACTCTCTCTCACACACTGCCCGAACTCTCTCTCACACACTGCCCGAACTCTCTCTCACACACTGCCCGAACTCTCTCTCACACACTGCCCGAACTCTCTCTCACACACTGCCCGAACTCTCTCTCACACACTGCCCGAACTCTCTCTCACACACTGCCCGAACTCTGACACACTGCCCGAACTCTCTCATACTGCCCGAAATCTCTCTCTCACACACTGCCCGAACTCTCTCTCACACACCGCCCGAACTCTCTCTCACACACTGCCCGAAATCTCTCTCTCACACACTGCCCGAACTCTCTCTCTCACACACTGCCCGAACTCTGACACACTGCCCGAACTCTCTCTCACACACTTCCCGAACTCTCTCTCACACACTGCCCGAAATCTCTCTCTCACACACTGCCCGAAATCTGACACACTGCCCGAACTCTCTCTCACACACTGCCTGAACTCTCTCTCACACACTGCCCGAACTCTGACACACTGCCCGAACTCTCTCACACACTGCCCGAACTCTCTCTCACACACTGCCCGAACTCTCTCTCACACACTGCCCGAACTCTCTCTCACACACTGCCCGAACTCTCTCTCACACACTGCCCGAACTCTGACACACTGCCCGAACTCTCTCTCACACACTGCCCGAACTCTCTCTCACACACTGCCCGAACTCTCTCACACACTGCCCGAACTCTCTCACACACTGCCCGAACTCTCTCTCACACACTGCCCGAACTCTGACACACTGCCCGAACTCTCTCTCACACACTGCCCGAACTCTCTCTCACACACTGCCCGAACTCTCTCTCACACACTGCCCGAACTCTCTCTCACACACTGCCCGAACTCTCTCTCACACACTGCCCGAACTCTCTCACACACTGCCCGAACTCTCTCTCACACACTGCCCGAACTCTCTCTCACACTGCCCGAACTCTCTCTCACACACTGCCCGAACTCTCTCTCACACACTGCCCGAACTCTCTCTCACACACTGCCCGAACTCTCTCACACACACTGCCCGAACTCTGACACGCTGCCCGAACTCTCTCTCACACACTGCCCGAACTCTGACACACTGCCCGAACTCTCTCTCACACACTGCCCGAACTCTCTCTCACACACTGCCCGAACTCTCTCTCACACACTGCCCGAACTCTCTCTCACACACTGCCCGAACTTTCTCTCACACACTGCCCGAACTCTCTCTCACACACTGCCCGAACTCTCTCTCACACACTGCCCGAACTCTCTCTCACACACTGCCCGAACTCTCTCACACACACTGCCCGAACTCTGACACGCTGCCCGAACTCTCTCTCACACACTGCCCGAACTCTGACACACTGCCCGAACTCTCTCTCACACACTGCCCGAACTCTCTCTCACACACTGCCCGAACTCTCTCTCACACACTGCCCGAACTCTCTCTCACACACTGCCCGAACTTCTCTCACACACTGCCCGAACTCTCTCTCACACACTGCCCGAACTCTCTCTCACACACTGCCCGAACTCTCTCTCACACACTGCCCGAACTCTCTCTCACACACTGCCCGAACTCTCTCTCACACACTGCCCGAACTCTCTCTGACACACTGCCCGAACTCACTCTGACACACTGCCCGAACTCTGACACACTGCCCGAACTCTCTCACACACTGCCCGAACTCTGACACACTGCCCGAACTCTCTCTCACACACACTGCCCGAACTCTGACACACTGCCCGAACTCTCTCTCACACACTGCCCGAACTCTCTCTCACACACTGCCCGAACTCTCTCTCACACACTGCCCGAACTCTCTCTCACACACTGCCCGAACTCTCTCTGACACACTGCCCGAACTCACTCTGACACACTGCCCGAACTCTGACACACTGCCCGAACTCTCTCACACACTGCCCGAACTCTGACACACTGCCCGAACTCTCTCTCACACACACTGCCCGAACTCTGACACACTGCCCGAACTCTCTCTCACACACTGCCCGAACTCTCTCACACACACTGCCCGAACTCTCTCTCACACACTGCCCGAACTCTCTCTCACACACTGCCCGAACTCTCTCTCAGACACTGCCCGGACTCTCTCTCACACACTGCCCGGACTCTCTCTCTCACACTGCCCGAACTCTCTCTCACACACTGCCCGAACTCTCTCTCAGACACTGCCCGAACTCTCTCTCACACACTGCCCGGACTCACTCTCTCACACACTGCCCGAACTCTCTCTCACACACTGCCCGAACTCTGACACACTGCCCGGACTCTCTCTCACACACTGCCCGGACTCTCTCTCACACACTGCCCGAACTCTGACACACTGCCCGAACTCTCTCTGACACACTGCCTGGACTCTCTCTCACACACTGCCCGAACTCTCTCTGACACACTGCCCGAACTCTCTCTCACACACTGCCCGAACTCTGACACACTGCCCGGACTCTCTCTCACACACTGCCCGGACTCTCTCTCACACACTGCCCGAACTCTCTCTCACACACTGCCCGAACTCTGACACACTGCCCGGACTCTCTCTCACACACTGCCCGGACTCTCTCTCACACACTGCCCGAACTCTGACACACTGCCCGAACTCTCTCTCAGACACTGCCCGAACTCTCTCTCTCACACTGCAGAAATTCTCAATCTCACCTTCTGACTATTAGAACGATCACTTCCTATTTTTGGGACTGTTCCTTTCTTCTGTCACTTGTGATGTGACCTTTTACTAATGACATCTTTTACTCTTTCTGTAGACACACCCAGCTCCAAAACCAATGATCCAGCTGTGCCAGAGGTGGTCTGTGTGAAGGATATTGTCTGTTATTTATCCTTCCTGGAGGGCGGTCAGCCTGAAGATAAACTCAAATGTGAGTTCAGTAATGAAACAAAGTCGTTTTGGACCTTTCGAAAATGACTAGTTCAGCAGAAACGCGCACGTGTAAACTTAGTGAGGAGGTAATGGGTTGGCGAAGTACTTGTACAGAAGCACAGTTATGCGCTGTTTATGTTACTGAACTAGTAATCCAGAGAACTTGAATTTAAATCCCACCATAGCAGTTTGAGAACTTGAATTCAGTTGATAAATAATTTGGAAATTAAAAAAAAAACTGGGAACAACAAAAGTGACCACGAAGCTGTCGGATTGTCGTAGAAAACCCAACTGGTTCTCTAATGTCCTTCAGGGAAGGAAACCTGTCATCCTTACCCGGCCTGGCTTGCTCTTGACTCCAGTCCTTCACCAACATGGTGGGGAGCCGCCTTCTTCACTGCCCTCTGAAGTGACCTGGCCAAACACTCAGTTAGATCAAACTGCTGTAGCAGTTGAAGAAGGCGGCTCACTACCACCTTCTCAAGGGCAATTAGAAATGGGCAATAAATGCTGGCCTTGCCAGTGACACCCACATCCCCAGGATGAATTAAAAAATATAATGAAGTTACCCACCACCAGAGGGGTTTGTGCGGGAAGCCAATAGCTTCTAGCGGCTGATTTTCTGTTGTTAAGAGACCAAGGCCAAGGTAGAAGGGTCACACTGCAGGATTTAAAAGGCTTTAGATTGCAGGATAAAGGGAAAAAAAGGTTGTTTCTGTGCCAGAGTTGTCGGTGTGAAGGACGTTGTCTGTTATTTATCCTTCTTTGGAGGCAAGGAGTGAGTGAGTGGGCAAAAATCTGGCAGATGGAGCTTAATGTGGGAAAATGCGAGGTTATCCACTTTGGTAGGAAAAATAAAAAAGCAAATTATTATTTAAATGGGGAGAGATTACAAAATGCTGAGGTACAGAGGGATCTGGGGGTCCTTGTACATGAATCACAAAAAGTTAGCATGCAGGTACAGCAAGTAATTAGGAAGGCAAATGGAATGTTGGCCTTTATTGCAAAGGGAATGGAGTATAAAAGTAGGGAAGTCCTGTTACAACTGTACAGGGCGTTGGTGAGACCACACCTGGAGTACTGCGTACAGTTTTGGTCTCCTTATTTAAGGAAGGATATACTTGCATTGGAGGCAGTTCAGAGAAGGTTCACGAGGTTGATTCCGGAGATGAAGGGGTTATCTTATGAAGAAAGGTTGAGCAGGTGTGGGCCTATACTCATTGGAGTTTAGAAAAATAAGAGGGGATCGTTTTGAAACATGTAAGATTCTGAAGGGGCTTGACAGGGTAAATGCAGAGAGGATGTTTCCCCTCGTGGGGGATCTAGAACTCGGGGGCATAGTTTCAGAATAAGGGGGCACCCTTTTAAATCGGAAATGAGGAGGAATTTCTTCTCTTGGAGGGTCGTGAATCTTTGGAATTCTCTTCCCCAGAAAGCCGTGGAGGCTGGGTCATTGAATATATTTAAGCTGGCGATAGATAGATATTTGAAAGGTAAGGGAGTGAAGGGTTATGGGGAGCGGACAGGGAAGTGGAGTTGAGGCCAAGATCAGATCAGCCATGATCATATTGAATGGCGGAGCAGGCTCGAGGGGCCAAATGACCTACTCCTGCTCCTAGTTCTTATGTTCTTATGAAGCCAGCCTGAATACTGAAGGAGGTTTCAGGATCCACAGCTTTCAGATCCTGGGTAGGAGCATCGATTTTCACACAGTGAGAATGCAGGTAGAAGGTAGAGTCCATGGAGGATTCTGTAATGGGAGCTTGGAAGGAAAAGAGAGGAAAGATGGGCTATGACCATCGTCAATGAAACAAAGACAAGAACGTTTACAATGGATAGAGAGATTGAAGGGGAGAGAGGATTGCACAGATTGAGAGCGGTTGAAGGATAGAGGAGTGAGAGGATTGCACAGATTGAGAGTGTTTGAAGGCTGTTGACTGTGCCGGTGATTTCACTGGTGACTGTGCCGGTGATTTCTCTGTGGATTGTGCCGGTGATTTCACTGGTGACTGTGCTGCTGATTTCTCTGTGGATTGTGCCGGTGATTTCACTGGTGACTGTGCTGCTGATTTCTCTGTGGATTGTGCCGGTGATTTCACTGGTGACTGTGCTGCTGATTTCTCTGTGGATTGTGCCGGTGATTTCACTGTTGACTGTGCTGCTGATTTCTCTGTGGATTGTGCCGGTGATTTCACTGGTGACTGTGCCGGTGATTTCACTGGTGACTGTGTCGGTGATTTCACTGGTGACTGTGCCGGTGATTTCACTGGTGACTGTGCCGGTGATTTCACTGTTGACTGTGCCGGTGATTTCACTGTTGATTGTGCCGGTGATTTCACTGGTGACTGTGTCGGTGATTTCACTGGTGACTGTGCCGGTGATTTCACTGGTGACTGTGTCGGTGATTTTACTGGTGATTGTGCCGGTGATTTCACTGTTGACTGTGCCGGTGATTTCACTGATGATTGTGCCGGTGATTTCACTGGTGACTGTGCCGGTGATTTCACTGTTGACTGTGCCGGTGATTTCACTGGTGACTGTGCCGTTGATTTCTCTGTGGATTGTGTCGGTGATTTCACTGGTGACTGTGCCGTTGATTTCTCTGTGGATTGTGTTGGTGATTTCACTGGTGACTGTGCCGTTGATTTCTCTGTGGATTGTGCCGGTGATTTCACTGGTGACTGTGCCGGTGATTTCACTGTTGACTGTGCCGGTGATTTCACTGGTGACTGTGCCGGTGATTTCACTGTTGACTGTGCCAGTGATTTCACTGGTGACTGTGCCGGTGATTTCTCTGTGGATTGTGCCGGTGATTTCACTGGTGACTGTGCCGGTGATTTCTCTGTGGATTGTGTCGGTGATTTCACTGTTGACTGTGCCAGCGATTTCACTGTTGACTGTGCCGGCGATTTCACTGTTGACTGTGCCGGCGATTTCACTGGTGACTGTGTCGGTGATTTCACTGTTGACTGTGTCGGTGATTTCACTGGTGACTGTGCCGGTGATTTCACTGGTGACTGTGCCGGTGATTTCTCTGTGGATTGTGTCGGTGATTTCACTGTTGACTGTGCCGGTGATTTCACTGTTGACTGTGCCGGCGATTTCACTGTTGACTGTGCCGGCGATTTCACTGGTGACTGTGTCGGCGATTTCACTGTTGACTGTGCCGGTGATTTCACTGGTGACTGTGCCGGTGATTTCACTGGTGACTGTCTCGGTGATTTCACTGGTGACTGTGTCGGTGATTTCACTGTTGACTGTGTCAGTGATTTCACTGTTGACTGTGCCGGCGATTTCACTGGTGACTGTGCCGGGGATTTCACTGGTGACTATGCCGGTGATTTCACTGGTGACTGTGCCGGTGATTTCACTGTTGACTGTACCGGTGATTGCACTGGTGACTGTGCCGGTGATTTCACTGGTGACTGTGCCAGTGATTTCACTGTTGACTGTGCCGGCGATTTCACTGGTGACTGTGTCGGCGATTTCACTGTTGACTGTGCCAGCGATTTCACTGGTGACTGTGCCGGTGATTTCACTGGTGACTGTCTCGGTGATTTCACTGGTGACTGTGTCGGTGATTTCACTGTTGACTGTGTCAGTGATTTCACTGGTGACTGTGCCGGTGATTTCACTGGTGACTGTGCCGGTGATTTCACTGGTGACTGTGCCATTGATTTCTCTGTGGATTGTGCCGGTGATTTCACTGTTGACTGTGCCGGTGATTTCACTGGTGACTGTGCCGGTGATTTCACTGTTGACTGTGCCGGTGATTGCACTAGTGACTGTGCCGGTGATTTCACTGGTGACTGTGCCGGTGATTTCACTGGTGACTGTGCCGGTGATTTCTCTGTGGATTGTGTCGGTGATTTCACTGTTGACTGTGCCGGTGATTGCACTAGTGACTGTGCCGGTGATTTCACTGGTGACTGTGCCGGTGATTTCACTGGTGACTGTGCCGGTGATTTCTCTGTGGATTGTGTCGGTGATTTCACTGTTGACTGTGCCGGTGATTTCACTGTTGACTGTGCCGGCGATTTCACTGTTGACTGTGCCGGCGATTTCACTGGTGACTGTGCCGGTGATTTCTCTGTGGATTGTGTTGATGATTTCACTGGTGACTGTGTCGGTTATTTCACTGTTGTATGTGTCGGTGATTTCACTGGTGACTGTGCCGGTGATTTCACTGGTCACTGTGCCGGTGATTTCACTGGTGACTGTGCCGGTGATTTCACTGGTGACTGTGCCGGTGATTTCAGTGTTGACTGTGCCGGTGATTTCACTGGTGACTGTGCCGGTGATTTCACTGTTGACTGTGTCGGTGATTTCACTGGTGACTGTGCCGGTGATTTCTCTGTGGATTGTGTCGGTGATTTCACTGTTGACTGTGCCGGTGATTTAACTGTTGACTGTGCCGGTGATTTCACTGTTGACTGTGCCGGTGATTTCACTGTTGACTGTGCCGGCGATTTCACTGGTGACTGTGTCGGTGATTTCACTGTTGACTGTGTCGGTGATTTCACTGTTGACTGTGTCGGTGATTTCTCTGTGGATTGTGTCGATGATTTCACTGGTGACTGTGTCGATTATTTCACTGGTGACTGTGCCGGTGATTTCACTGTTGACTGTCGGTGATTTCACTGGTGACTGTGCCGGTGAATTTTCTGTGGATTGTGCCGGTGATTTCACTGTTGACTGTGCCGGTGATTTCACTGGTGACTGTGCCGGTGATTTCAATGTGGATTGTGCCGGTGATTTCACTGGTGACTGTGTCGGTGATTTCACTGTGGATTGTGCCGGTGATTTCACTGATGACTGTGCCGGTGATTTCACTGTTGACTGTGCCAGTGATTTCACTGGTGACTGTGCCGGTGATTTCTCTGTGGATTGTGCCGGTGATTTCACTGGTGACTGTGCCGGTGATTTCTCTGTGGATTGTGTCGGTGATTTCACTGTTGACTGTGCCAGCGATTTCACTGTTGACTGTGCCGGCGATTTCACTGTTGACTGTGCCGGCGATTTCACTGGTGACTGTGTCGGTGATTTCACTGTTGACTGTGTCGGTGATTTCACTGGTGACTGTGCCGGTGATTTCACTGGTGACTGTGCTGGTGATTTCTCTGTGGATTGTGTCGGTGATTTCACTGTTGACTGTGCCGGTGATTTCACTGTTGACTGTGCCGGCGATTTCACTGTTGACTGTGCCGGCGATTTCACTGGTGACTGTGTCGGCGATTTCACTGTTGACTGTGCCGGTGATTTCACTGTTGACTGTGTCGGTGATTTCACTGGTGACTGTGCCGGTGATTTCACTGTTGACTGTCGGTGATTTCACTGTTGACTGTCGGTGATTTCACTGGTGACTGTGCCGGTGAATTTTCTGTGGATTGTGCCGGTGATTTCACTGTTGACTGTGCCGGTGATTTCACTGGTGACTGTGCCGGTGATTTCACTGGTGACTGTGCCGGTGATTTCACTGTTGACTGTGCCGGTGATTTCACTGGTGACTGTGCCGGTGATTTCAGTGTTGACTGTGCCGGTGATTTCACTGGTGACTGTGCCGGTGATTTCACTGTTGACTGTGTCGGTGATTTCACTGGTGACTGTGCCGGTGATTTCTCTGTGGATTGTGTCGGTGATTTCACTGTTGACTGTGCCGGTGATTTCACTGTTGACTGTGCCGGTGATTTCACTGTTGACTGTGCCGGTGATTTCACTGTTGACTGTGCCGGCGATTTCACTGGTGACTGTGTCGGTGATTTCACTGTTGACTGTGTCGGTGATTTCACTGTTGACTGTGTCGGTGATTTCACTGTTGACTGTGTCGGTGATTTCACTGTTGACTGTGTCGGTGATTTCTCTGTGGATTGTGTCGGTTATTTCACTGTTGTCTGTGTCGGTGATTTCACTGTTGACTGTGTCGGTGATTTCACTGGTGACTGTGCCGGTGATTTCACTGTTGACTGTCGGTGATTTCACTGGTGACTGTGCCGGTGAATTTTCTGTGGATTGTGCCGGTGATTTCACTGTTGACTGTGCTGGTGATTTCACTGGTGACTGTGCCGGTGATTTCACTGGTGACTGTGCCGGTGATTTCACTGATGACTGTGCCGGTGATTTCACTGGTGACTGTGCCGGTGATTTCACTTGTGACTGTCCCGGTGATTTCACTGGTGACTGTGCCGGTGATTTCACTGGTGACTGTGCCGGTGATTTCACTGGTGACTGTCGGTGATTTCACTGTTGAATGTGCCGGTGATTTCACTGGTGACTGTGCTGGTGATTTCTCTGTGGATTGTGCCGGTGATTTCACTGTTGACTGTGTCGGTGATTTCACTGGTGACTGTGCCGGTGATTTCACTGTTGACTGTCGGTGATTTCACTGGTGACTGTGCCGGTGAATTTTCTGTGGATTGTGCCGGTGATTTCACTGTTGACTGTGCCGGTGATTTCACTGGTGACTGTGCCGGTGATTTCACTGGTGACTGTGCCGGTGATTTCACTGGTGACTGTGCCGGTGATTTCACTGATGACTGTGCCGGTGATTTCACTGGTGACTGTGCCGGTGATTTCACTTGTGACTGTCCCGGTGATTTCACTGGTGACTGTGCCGGTGATTTCACTGGTGACTGTGCCGGTGATTTCACTGGTGACTGTCGGTGATTTCACTGTTGAATGTGCCGGTGATTTCACTCGTGACTGTGCTGGTGATTTCTCTGTGGATTGTGCCGGTGATTTCACTGATGACTGTGCCGGTGATTTCACTGGTGACTGTCTCGGTGATTTCACTGGTGACTGTGCCGGTGATTTCAGTGTGGATTGTGCCAATGATTTCACTGGTGACTGTGCCGGTGATTTCAATGTGGATTGTGCCGGTGATTTCACTGGTGACTGTGTCGGTGATTTCACTGTGGATTGTGCCGGTGATTTCACTGATGACTGTGCCGGTGATTTCACTGTTGACTGTGCCAGTGATTTCACTGGTGACTGTGCCGGTGATTTCTCTGTGGATTGTGCCGGTGATTTCACTGGTGACTGTGCCGGTGATTTCTCTGTGGATTGTGTCGGTGATTTCACTGTTGGCTGTGCCAGCGATTTCACTGTTGACTGTGCCGGCGATTTCACTGTTGACTGTGCCGGCGATTTCACTGGTGACTGTGTCGGTGATTTCACTGGTGACTGTGCCGGTGATTTCACTGGTGAATGTGCCGGTGATTTCTCTGTGGATTGTGTCGGTGATTTCACTGTTGACTGTGCCGGCGATTTCACTGTTGACTGTGCCGGCGATTTCACTGTTGACTGTGCCGGCGATTTCACTGGTGACTGTGTCGGCGATTTCACTGTTGACTGTGCCGGTGATTTCACTGGTGACTGTGCCGGTGATTTCACTGGTGACTGTCTCGGTATTTCACTGGTGACTGTGTCGGTGATTTCACTGTTGACTGTGTCAGTGATTTCACTGTTGACTGTGCCGGCGATTTCACTGGTGACTGTGCCGGGGATTTCACTGGTGACTATGCCGGTGATTTCACTGGTGACTGTGCCGGTGATTTCACTGTTGACTGTACCGGTGATTGCACTGGTGACTGTGCCGGTGATTTCACTGGTGACTGTGCCAGTGATTTCACTGTTGACTGTGCCGGCGATTTCACTGGTGACTGTGTCGGCGATTTCACTGTTGACTGTGCCGGTGATTTCACTGGTGACTGTGCCGGTGATTTCACTGGTGACTGTCTCGGTGATTTCACTGGTGACTGTGTCGGTGATTTCACTGTTGACTGTGTCAGTGATTTCACTGGTGACTGTGCCGGTGATTTCACTGGTGACTGTGCCGGTGATTTCACTGGTGACTGTGCCATTGATTTCTCTGTGGATTGTGCCGGTGATTTCACTGTTGACTGTGCCGGTGATTTCACTGGTGACTGTGCCGGTGATTTCACTGTTGACTGTGCCGGTGATTTCACTGTTGACTGTGCCGGCGATTTCACTGTTGACTGTGCCGGCGATTTCACTGGTGACTGTGTCGGTGATTTCTCTGTGGATTGTGTTGATGATTTCACTGGTGACTGTGTCGGTTATTTCACTGTTGTATGTGTCGGTGATTTCACTGGTGACTGTGCCGGTGATTTCACTGGTCACTGTGCCGGTGATTTCACTGGTGACTGTGCCGGTGATTTCACTGGTGACTGTGCCGGTGATTTCAGTGTTGACTGTGCCGGTGATTTCACTGGTGACTGTGCCGGTGATTTCACTGTTGACTGTGTTGGTGATTTCACTGGTGACTGTGCCGGTGATTTCTCTGTGGATTGTGTCGGTGATTTCACTGTTGACTGTGCCGGTGATTTAACTGTTGACTGTGCCGGTGATTTCACTGTTGACTGTGCCGGTGATTTCACTGTTGACTGTGCCGGCGATTTCACTGGTGACTGTGTCGGTGATTTCACTGTTGACTGTGTCGGTGATTTCACTGTTGACTGTGTCGGTGATTTCTCTGTGGATTGTGTCGATGATTTCACTGGTGACTGTGTCGATTATTTCACTGTTGTCTGTGTCGGTGATTTCACTGTTGACTGTGTCGGTGAATTTTCTGTGGATTGTGCCGGTGATTTCACTGTTGACTGTGCCGGTGATTTCACTGGTGACTGTGCCGGTGATTTCACTGGTGACTGTGCCGGTGATTTCACTGTTGACTGTGCCGGTGATTTCACTGGTGACTGTGCCGGTGATTTCAGTGTTGACTGTGCCGGTGATTTCACTGGTGACTGTGCCGGTGATTTCACTGTTGACTGTGTCGGTGATTTCACTGGTGACTGTGCCGGTGATTTCTCTGTGGATTGTGTCGGTGATTTCACTGTTGACTGTGCCGGTGATTTCACTGTTGACTGTGCCGGTGATTTCACTGTTGACTGTGCCGGTGATTTCACTGTTGACTGTGCCGGCGATTTCACTGGTGACTGTGTCGGTGATTTCACTGTTGACTGTGTCGGTGATTTCACTGTTGACTGTGTCGGTGATTTCACTGTTGACTGTGTCGGTGATTTCACTGTTGACTGTGTCGGTGATTTCTCTGTGGATTGTGTCGGTTATTTCACTGTTGTCTGTGTCGGTGATTTCACTGTTGACTGTGTCGGTGATTTCACTGTTGACTGTGTCGGTGATTTCACTGGTGACTGTGCCGGTGATTTCACTGTTGACTGTCGGTGATTTCACTGGTGACTGTGCCGGTGAATTTTCTGTGGATTGTGCCGGTGATTTCACTGTTGACTGTGCTGGTGATTTCACTGGTGACTGTGCCGGTGATTTCACTGGTGACTGTGCCGGTGATTTCACTGATGACTGTGCCGGTGATTTCACTGGTGACTGTGCCGGTGATTTCACTTGTGACTGTCCCGGTGATTTCACTGGTGACTGTGCCGGTGATTTCACTGGTGACTGTGCCGGTGATTTCACTGGTGACTGTCGGTGATTTCACTGTTGAATGTGCCGGTGATTTCACTGGTGACTGTGCTGGTGATTTCTCTGTGGATTGTGCCGGTGATTTCTCTGTAGATTGTGCCGGTGATTTCACTGATGACTGTGCCGGTGATTTCACTGGTGACTGTCTCGGTGATTTCACTGGTGACTGTGCCGGTGATTTCAGTGTGGATTGTGCCGATGATTTCACTGGTGACTGTGCCGGTGATTTCAATGTGGATTGTGCCGGTGATTTCACTGGTGACTGTGTCGGTGATTTCACTGTGGATTGTGCCGGTGATTTCACTGATGACTGTGCCGGTGATTTCACTGCTGACTGTCTCGGTGATTTCACTGGTGACTGTGCCGGTGATTTCAATGTGGATTGTGCCGATGATTTCACTGGTGACTGTGCCGGATCATTTTTTGTTTTGCTTTGTTCTTTCCTATTTTCTCTCCTCTCCTGACGATATTCGTGCTTGCTGGGGACGGGGGCGGGGGGCAGTTCTATAGGTGATGTTTGCCCTGTCATATCTCACCCAGGTGGTCAGTGTTCATGTTTGAGCCATGACAGTGAGTGTTATGAGGCCATCCAACTATGGAGGGCATTGAACTCACATTTTATTCTGCCCTCATCTGGCAACCACATATGGGCATTTCC
>JASTWF010002572.1:0-22265 GCA_030390025.1 Squalus acanthias | reverse complement strand
TGTACCCACCAGTACTGTACCCCAGTGTTATACAGTGACAGACCTGTACCCACCAGTACTGTACCCCAGTGTTATACAGTGACAGACCTGTACCCACCAGTACTGTACCCCAGTGTTATACAGTGACAGACCTGTACCCACCAGTACTGTACCCCAGTGTTATACAGTGACAGACCTGTACCCACCAGTACTGTACCCCAGTGTTATACAGTGACAGACCTGTACCCACCAGTACTGTACCCCAGTGTTATACAGTGACAGACCTGTACCCACCAGTACTGTACCCCAGTGTTATACAGTGACAGACCTGTACCCACCAGTACTGTACCCCAGTGTTATACAGTGACAGACCTGTACCCACCAGTACTGTACCCCAGTGTTATACAGTGACAGACCTGTACCCACCAGTACTGTACCCCAGTGTTATACAGTGACAGACCTGTACCCACCAGTACTGTACCCCAGTGTTATACAGTGACAGACCTGTACCCACCAGTACTGTACCCCAGTGTTATACAGTGACAGACCTGTACCCACCAGTACTGTACCCCAGTGTTATACAGTGACAGACCTGTACCCACCAGTACTGTACCCCAGTGTTATACAGTGACAGACCTGTACCCACCAGTACTGTACCCCAGTGTTATACAGCGACAGACCTGTACCCACCAGTACTGTACCCCAGTGTTATACAGTGACAGACCTGTACCCACCAGTACTGTACCCCAGTGTTATACAGTGACAGACCTGTACCCACCAGTACTGTACCCCAGTGTTATACAGTGACAGACCTGTACCCACCAGTACTGTACCCAGTGTTATACAGTGACAGACCTGTACCCACCAGTACTGTACCCCAGTGTTATAGTGACAGACCTGTACCCACCAGTACTGTACCCCAGTGTTATACAGTGACAGACCTGTACCCACCAGTACTGTACCCCAGTGTTATACAGTGACAGACCTGTACCCACCAGTACTGTACCCCAGTGTTATACAGTGACAGACCTGTACCCACCAGTACTGTACCCCAGTGTTATACAGTGACAGACCTGTACCCACCAGTACTGTACCCCAGTGTTATACAGTGACAGACCTGTACCCACCAGTACTGTATCACAGTGTTAGTGACAGACCTGTACCCACCAGTACTGTACCCCAGTGTTATACAGTGACAGACCTGTACCCACCAGTACTGTACCCCAGTGTTATACAGTGACAGACCTGTACCCACCAGTACTGTACCCCAGTGTTATACAGTGACAGACCTGTACCCACCAGTACTGTACCCCAGTGTTATACAGTGACAGACCTGTACCCACCAGTACTGTACCCCAGTGTTATACAGTGACAGACCTGTACCCACCAGTACTGTACCCCAGTGTTACACAGTGACAGACCTGTACCCACCAGTACTGTACCCCAGTGTTATACAGTGACAGACCTGTACCCACCAGTACTGTACCCCAGTGTTATACAGTGACAGACCTGTACCCACCAGTACTGTACCCCAGTGTTATACAGTGACAGACCTGTACCCACCAGTACTGTACCCCAGTGTTATACAGCGACAGACCTGTACCCACCAGTACTGTACCCCAGTGTTACAGTGACAGACCTGTACCCACCAGTACTGTACCCCAGTGTTATACAGTGACAGACCTGTACCCACCAGTACTGTACCCCAGTGTTATACAGTGACAGACCTGTACCCACCAGTACTGTACCCCAGTGTTATACAGTGACAGACCTGTACCCACCAGTACTGTACCCCAGTGTTATACAGTGACAGACCTGTACCCACCAGTACTGTACCCCAGTGTTATACAGTGACAGACCTGTACCCACCAGTACTGTACCCCAGTGTTACAGTGACAGACCTGTACCCACCAGTACTGTACCCCAGTGTTATACAGTGACAGACCTGTACCCACCAGTACTGTACCCCAGTGTTATACAGTGACAGACCTGTACCCACCAGTACTGTACCCCAGTGTTATACAGTGACAGACCTGTACCCACCAGTACTGTACCCCAGTGTTATACAGTGACAGACCTGTACCCACCAGTACTGTACCCCAGTGTTAGTGACAGACCTGTACCCACCAGTACTGTACCCCAGTGTTATACAGTGACAGACCTGTACCCACCAGTACTGTACCCCAGTGTTATACAGTGACAGACCTGTACCCACCAGTACTGTACCCCAGTGTTATACAGTGACAGACCTGTACCCACCAGTACTGTACCCCAGTGTTATACAGTGACAGACCTGTACCCACCAGTACTGTACCCCAGTGTTATACAGTGACAGACCTGTACCCACCAGTACTGTACCCCAGTGTTATACAGTGACAGACCTGTACCCACCAGTACTGTACCCCAGTGTTATACAGTGACAGACCTGTACCCACCAGTACTGTACCCCAGTGTTATACAGTGACAGACCTGTACCCACCAGTACTGTACCCCAGTGTTATACAGTGACAGACCTGTACCCACCAGTACTGTACCCCAGTGTTATACAGTGACAGACCTGTACCCACCAGTACTGTACCCCAGTGTTAGTGACAGACCTGTACCCACCAGTACTGTACCCCAGTGTTAGTGACAGACCTGTACCCACCAGTACTGTACCCCAGTGTTATACAGTGACAGACCTGTACCCACCAGTACTGTACCCCAGTGTTATACAGTGACAGACCTGTACCCACCAGTACTGTACCCCAGTGTTATACAGCGACAGACCTGTACCCACCAGTACTGTACCCCAGTGTTATACAGTGACAGACCTGTACCCACCAGTACTGTACCCTAGTGTTACAGTGACAGACCTGTACCCACCAGTACTGTACCCCAGTGTTATACAGTGACAGACCTGTACCCACCAGTACTGTACCCCAGTGTTATACAGTGACAGACCTGTACCCACCAGTACTGTACCCCAGTGTTATACAGTGACAGACCTGTACCCACCAGTACTGTACCCCAGTGTTATACAGTGACAGACCTGTACCCACCAGTACTGTACCCCAGTGTTATACAGTGACAGACCTGTACCCACCAGTACTGTACCCCAGTGTTATACAGTGACAGACCTGTACCCACCAGTACTGTACCCCAGTGTTATAGTGACAGACCTGTACCCACCAGTACTGTACCCCAGTGTTATACAGTGACAGACCTGTACCCACCAGTACTGTACCCCAGTGTTATAGTGACAGACCTGTACCCACCAGTACTGTACCCCAGTGTTATACAGTGACAGACCTGTACCCACCAGTACTGTACCCCAGTGTTATACAGTGACAGACCTGTACCCACCAGTACTGTACCCCAGTGTTATACAGTGACAGACCTGTACCCACCAGTACTGTACCCCAGTGTTATACAGTGACAGACCTGTACCCACCAGTACTGTACCCCAGTGTTATACAGTGACAGACCTGTACCCACCAGTACTGTACCCCAGTGTTATACAGTGACAGACCTGTACCCACCAGTACTGTACCCCAGTGTTATACAGTGACAGACCTGTACCCACCAGTACTGTACCCCAGTGTTATACAGTGACAGACCTGTACCCACCAGTACTGTACCCCAGTGTTATACAGTGACAGACCTGTACCCACCAGTACTGTACCCCAGTGTTACAGTGACAGACCTGTACCCACCAGTACTGTACCCCAGTGTTATACAGTGACAGACCTGTACCCACCAGTACTGTACCCCAGTGTTATACAGTGACAGACCTGTACCCACCAGTACTGTACCCCAGTGTTATACAGTGACAGACCTGTACCCACCAGTACTGTACCCCAGTGTTATACAGTGACAGACCTGTACCCACCAGTACTGTACCCCAGTGTTATAGTGACAGACCTGTACCCACCAGTACTGTACCCCAGTGTTATACAGTGACAGACCTGTACCCACCAGTACTGTACCCCAGTGTTATACAGTGACAGACCTGTACCCACCAGTACTGTACCCCAGTGTTATACAGTGACAGACCTGTACCCACCAGTACTGTACCCCAGTGTTATACAGTGACAGACCTGTACCCACCAGTACTGTACCCCAGTGTTATACAGTGACAGACCTGTACCCACCAGTACTGTACCCCAGTGTTATACAGTGACAGACCTGTACCCACCAGTACTGTACCCCAGTGTTATACAGTGACAGACCTGTACCCACCAGTACTGTACCCCAGTGTTATACAGTGACAGACCTGTACCCACCAGTACTGTACCCCAGTGTTATACAGTGACAGACCTGTACCCACCAGTACTGTACCCCAGTGTTATACAGTGACAGACCTGTACCCACCAGTACTGTACCCCAGTGTTACACAGTGACAGACCTGTACCCACCAGTACTGTACCCCAGTGTTATACAGTGACAGACCTGTACCCACCAGTACTGTACCCCAGTGTTATACAGTGACAGACCTGTACCCACCAGTACTGTACCCCAGTGTTATACAGTGACAGACCTGTACCCACCAGTACTGTACCCCAGTGTTATACAGTGACAGACCTGTACCCACCAGTACTGTACCCCAGTGTTATACAGTGACAGACCTGTACCCACCAGTACTGTACCCCAGTGTTATACAGTGACAGACCTGTACCCACCAGTACTGTACCCCAGTGTTACACAGTGACAGACCTGTACCCACCAGTACTGTACCCCAGTGTTATACAGTGACAGACCTGTACCCACCAGTACTGTACCCCAGTGTTATACAGTGACAGACCTGTACCCACCAGTACTGTACCCCAGTGTTATACAGTGACAGACCTGTACCCACCAGTACTGTACCCCAGTGTTATACAGTGACAGACCTGTACCCACCAGTACTGTACCCCAGTGTTATACAGTGACAGACCTGTACCCACCAGTACTGTACCCCAGTGTTATACAGTGACAGACCTGTACCCACCAGTACTGTACCCCAGTGTTATACAGTGACAGACCTGTACCCACCAGTACTGTACCCCAGTGTTATACAGTGACAGACCTGTACCCACCAGTACTGTACCCCAGTGTTAGTGACAGACCTGTACCCACCAGTACTGTACCCCAGTGTTATACAGTGACAGACCTGTACCCACCAGTACTGTACCCCAGTGTTATACAGTGACAGACCTGTACCCACCAGTACTGTACCCCAGTGTTATACAGTGACAGACCTGTACCCACCAGTACTGTACCCCAGTGTTATACAGTGACAGACCTGTACCCACCAGTACTGTACCCCAGTGTTATACAGTGACAGACCTGTACCCACCAGTACTGTACCCCAGTGTTATACAGTGACAGACCTGTACCCACCAGTACTGTACCCCAGTGTTATACAGTGACAGACCTGTACCCACCAGTACTGTACCCCAGTGTTATACAGTGACAGACCTGTACCCACCAGTACTGTACCCCAGTGTTATACAGTGACAGACCTGTACCCACCAGTACTGTACCCCAGTGTTATACAGTGACAGACCTGTACCCACCAGTACTGTACCCCAGTGTTATACAGTGACAGACCTGTACCCACCAGTACTGTACCCCAGTGTTATACAGTGACAGACCTGTACCCACCAGTACTGTACCCCAGTGTTATACAGTGACAGACCTGTACCCACCAGTACTGTACCCCAGTGTTATACAGTGACAGACCTGTACCCACCAGTACTGTACCCCAGTGTTATACAGTGACAGACCTGTACCCACCAGTACTGTACCCCAGTGTTATACAGTGACAGACCTGTACCCACCAGTACTGTACCCCAGTGTTATACAGTGACAGACCTGTACCCACCAGTACTGTACCCCAGTGTTATACAGTGACAGACCTGTACCCACCAGTACTGTACCCCAGTGTTATACAGTGACAGACCTGTACCCACCAGTACTGTACCCCAGTGTTATACAGTGACAGACCTGTACCCACCAGTACTGTACCCCAGTGTATACAGTGACAGACCTGTACCCACCAGTACTGTACCCCAGTGTTATACAGTGACAGACCTGTACCCACCAGTACTGTACCCCAGTGTTATACAGTGACAGACCTGTACCCACCAGTACTGTACCCCAGTGTTATACAGTGACAGACCTGTACCCACCAGTACTGTACCCCAGTGTTATACAGTGACAGACCTGTACCCACCAGTACTGTACCCCAGTGTTATACAGTGACAGACCTGTACCCACCAGTACTGTACCCCAGTGTTATACAGTGACAGACCTGTACCCACCAGTACTGTACCCCAGTGTTATACAGTGACAGACCTGTACCCACCAGTACTGTACCCCAGTGTTATACAGTGACAGACCTGTACCCACCAGTACTGTACCCCAGTGTTATACAGTGACAGACCTGTACCCACCAGTACTGTACCCAGTGTTAGTGACAGACCTG
Organism: Squalus acanthias; assembly: GCA_030390025.1. Lineage (NCBI taxonomy): Eukaryota > Metazoa > Chordata > Chondrichthyes > Squaliformes > Squalidae > Squalus > Squalus acanthias. The sequence goes on along the minus strand of JASTWF010002572.1, from coordinate 15,838 downwards.
TACCCACCAGTACTGTACCCCAGTGTTATACAGTGACAGACCTGTACCCACCAGTACTGTACCCCAGTGTTATACAGTGACAGACCTGTACCCACCAGTACTGTACCCCAGTGTTATACAGTGACAGACCTGTACCCACCAGTACTGTACCCCAGTGTTATACAGTGACAGACCTGTACCCACCAGTACTGTACCCCAGTGTTAGTACAGACCTGTACCCACCAGTACTGTACCCCAGTGTTATACAGTGACAGACCTGTACCCACCAGTACTGTACCCCAGTGTTATACAGTGACAGACCTGTACCCACCAGTACTGTACCCCAGTGTTATACAGTGACAGACCTGTACCCACCAGTACTGTACCCCAGTGTTATACAGTGACAGACCTGTACCCACCAGTACTGTACCCCAGTGTTTACAGTGACAGACCTGTACCCACCAGTACTGTACCCCAGTGTTATACAGTGACAGACCTGTACCCACCAGTACTGTACCCCAGTGTTATACAGTGACAGACCTGTACCCACCAGTACTGTACCCCAGTGTTATACAGTGACAGACCTGTACCCACCAGTACTGTACCCCAGTGTTATAGTGACAGACCTGTACCCACCAGTACTGTACCCCAGTGTTATACAGTGACAGACCTGTACCCACCAGTACTGTACCCCAGTGTTATACAGTGACAGACCTGTACCCACCAGTACTGTACCCCAGTGTTATAGTGACAGACCTGTACCCACCAGTACTGTACCCCAGTGTTATACAGTGACAGACCTGTACCCACCAGTACTGTACCCCAGTGTTATACAGTGACAGACCTGTACCCACCAGTACTGTACCCCAGTGTTATACAGTGACAGACCTGTACCCACCAGTACTGTACCCCAGTGTTATACAGTGACAGACCTGTACCCACCAGTACTGTACCCCAGTGTTATACAGTGACAGACCTGTACCCACCAGTACTGTACCCCAGTGTTATACAGTGACAGACCTGTACCCACCAGTACTGTACCCCAGTGTTATACAGTGACAGACCTGTACCCACCAGTACTGTACCCCAGTGTTATACAGTGACAGACCTGTACCCACCAGTACTGTACCCCAGTGTTACAGTGACAGACCTGTACCCACCAGTACTGTACCCCAGTGTTATACAGTGACAGACCTGTACCCACCAGTACTGTACCCCAGTGTTATACAGTGACAGACCTGTACCCACCAGTACTGTACCCCAGTGTTATACAGTGACAGACCTGTACCCACCAGTACTGTACCCCAGTGTTATACAGTGACAGACCTGTACCCACCAGTACTGTACCCCAGTGTTATACAGTGACAGACCTGTACCCACCAGTACTGTACCCCAGTGTTATACAGTGACAGACCTGTACCCACCAGTACTGTACCCCAGTGTTATACAGTGACAGACCTGTACCCACCAGTACTGTACCCCAGTGTTATACAGTGACAGACCTGTACCCACCAGTACTGTACCCCAGTGTTATACAGTGACAGACCTGTACCCACCAGTACTGTACCCCAGTGTTATACAGTGACAGACCTGTACCCACCAGTACTGTACCCCAGTGTTATACAGTGACAGACCTGTACCCACCAGTACTGTACCCCAGTGTTATACAGTGACAGACCTGTACCCACCAGTACTGTACCCAGTGTTATACAGTGACAGACCTGTACCCACCAGTACTGTACCCCAGTGTTATACAGTGACAGACCTGTACCCACCAGTACTGTACCCCAGTGTTATACAGTGACAGACCTGTACCCACCAGTACTGTACCCCAGTGTTATACAGTGACAGACCTGTACCCACCAGTACTGTACCCCAGTGTTATACAGTGACAGACCTGTACCCACCAGTACTGTACCCCAGTGTTATACAGTGACAGACCTGTACCCACCAGTACTGTACCCCAGTGTTATACAGTGACAGACCTGTACCCACCAGTACTGTACCCCAGTGTTATACAGTGACAGACCTGTACCCACCAGTACTGTACCCCAGTGTTATACAGTGACAGACCTGTACCCACCAGTACTGTACCCCAGTGTTATACAGTGACAGACCTGTACCCACCAGTACTGTACCCCAGTGTTATACAGTGACAGACCTGTACCCACCAGTACTGTACCCCAGTTGTTAGTGACAGACCTGTACCCACCAGTACTGTACCCCAGTGTTATACAGTGACAGACCTGTACCCACCAGTACTGTACCCCAGTGTTATACAGTGACAGACCTGTACCCACCAGTACTGTACCCCAGTGTTATACAGTGACAGACCTGTACCCACCAGTACTGTAACCCAGTGTTATACAGTGACAGACCTGTACCCCAGTGTTATACAGTGACAGACCTGTACCCACCAGTACTGTACCCCAGTGTTATACAGTGACAGACCTGTACCCACCAGTACTGTACCCCAGTGTTATACAGTGACAGACCTGTACCCACCAGTACTGTACCCCAGTGTTATACAGTGACAGACCTGTACCCACCAGTACTGTACCCCAGTGTTATACAGTGACAGACCTGTACCCACCAGTACTGTACCCCAGTGTTATACAGTGACAGACCTGTACCCACCAGTACTGTACCCCAGTGTTATACAGTGACAGACCTGTACCCACCAGTACTGTACCCCAGTGTTATACAGTGACAGACCTGTACCCACCAGTACTGTACCCCAGTGTTACAGTGACAGACCTGTACCCACCAGTACTGTACCCCAGTGTTATACAGTGACAGACCTGTACCCACCAGTACTGTACCCCAGTGTTATACAGTGACAGACCTGTACCCACCAGTACTGTACCCCAGTGTTATACAGTGACAGACCTGTACCCACCAGTACTGTACCCCAGTGTTATACAGTGACAGACCTGTACCCACCAGTACTGTACCCCAGTGTTATACAGTGACAGTACTGTACCCCAGTGTTATACAGTGACAGACCTGTACCCACCAGTACTGTACCCCAGTGTTATACAGTGACAGACCTGTACCCACCAGTACTGTACCCCAGTGTTATACAGTGACAGACCTGTACCCACCAGTACTGTACCCCAGTGTTATACAGTGACAGACCTGTACCCACCAGTACTGTACCCCAGTGTTATACAGTGACAGACCTGTACCCACCAGTACTGTACCCCAGTGTTATACAGTGACAGACCTGTACCCACCAGTACTGTACCCCAGTGTTATACAGTGACAGACCTGTACCCACCAGTACTGTACCCCAGTGTTATACAGTGACAGACCTGTACCCACCAGTACTGTACCCCAGTGTTATACAGTGACAGACCTGTACCCACCAGTACTGTACCCCAGTGTTATACAGTGACAGACCTGTACCCACCAGTACTGTACCCCAGTGTTATACAGTGACAGTACTGTACCCCAGTGTTATACAGTGACAGACCTGTACCCACCAGTACTGTACCCCAGTGTTATACAGTGACAGACCTGTACCCACCAGTACTGTACCCCAGTGTTATACAGTGACAGACCTGTACCCACCAGTACTGTACCCCAGTGTTATACAGTGACAGACCTGTACCCACCAGTACTGTACCCCAGTGTTATACAGTGACAGACCTGTACCCACCAGTACTGTACCCCAGTGTTATACAGTGACAGACCTGTACCCACCAGTACTGTACCCCAGTGTTATACAGTGACAGACCTGTACCCACCAGTACTGTACCCCAGTGTTATACAGTGACAGACCTGTACCCACCAGTACTGTACCCCAGTGTACAGTGACAGACCTGTACCCACCAGTACTGTACCCCAGTGTTATACAGTGACAGACCTGTACCCACCAGTACTGTACCCCAGTGTTATACAGTGACAGACCTGTACCCACCAGTACTGTACCCCAGTGTTATACAGTGACAGACCTGTACCCACCAGTACTGTACCCCAGTGTTATACAGTGACAGACCTGTACCCACCAGTACTGTACCCCAGTGTTATACAGTGACAGACCTGTACCCACCAGTACTGTACCCCAGTGTTATACAGTGACAGACCTGTACCCACCAGTACTGTACCCCAGTGTTATACAGTGACAGACCTGTACCCACCAGTACTGTACCCCAGTGTACAGTGACAGACCTGTACCCACCAGTACTGTACCCCAGTGTATACAGTGACAGACCTGTACCCACCAGTACTGTACCCCAGTGTTATACAGTGACAGACCTGTACCCACCAGTACTGTACCCCAGTGTTATACAGTGACAGACCTGTACCCACCAGTACTGTACCCCAGTGTTATACAGTGACAGACCTGTACCCACCAGTACTGTACCCCAGTGTTATACAGTGACAGACCTGTACCCACCAGTACTGTACCCCAGTGTTATACAGTGACAGACCTGTACCCACCAGTACTGTACCCCAGTGTTATACAGTGACAGACCTGTACCCACCAGTACTGTACCCCAGTGTTATACAGTGACAGACCTGTACCCACCAGTACTGTACCCCAGTGTTATACAGTGACAGACCTGTACCCACCAGTACTGTACCCCAGTGTTATACAGTGACAGACCTGTACCCACCAGTACTGTACCCCAGTGTTATACAGTGACAGACCTGTACCCACCAGTACTGTACCCCAGTGTTATACAGTGACAGACCTGTACCCACCAGTACTGTACCCCAGTGTTATACAGTGACAGACCTGTACCCACCAGTACTGTACCCCAGTGTTATACAGTGACAGACCTGTACCCACCAGTACTGTACCCCAGTGTTATACAGTGACAGACCTGTACCCACCAGTACTGTACCCCAGTGTTATACAGTGACAGACCTGTACCCACCAGTACTGTACCCCAGTGTTATACAGTGACAGACCTGTACCCACCAGTACTGTACCCCAGTGTATACAGTGACAGACCTGTACCCACCAGTACTGTACCCCAGTGTTATACAGTGACAGACCTGTACCCACCAGTACTGTACCCCAGTGTTATACAGTGACAGACCTGTACCCACCAGTACTGTACCCCAGTGTTATACAGTGACAGACCTGTACCCACCAGTACTGTACCCCAGTGTTATACAGTGACAGACCTGTACCCACCAGTACTGTACCCCAGTGTTATACAGTGACAGACCTGTACCCACCAGTACTGTACCCCAGTGTTATACAGTGACAGACCTGTACCCACCAGTACTGTACCCCAGTGTTATACAGTGACAGACCTGTACCCACCAGTACTGTACCCCAGTGTATAGTGACAGACCTGTACCCACCAGTACTGTACCCCAGTGTTATACAGTGACAGACCTGTACCCACCAGTACTGTACCCCAGTGTTATACAGTGACAGACCTGTACCCACCAGTACTGTACCCCAGTGTTATACAGTGACAGACCTGTACCCACCAGTACTGTACCCCAGTGTTATACAGTGACAGACCTGTACCCACCAGTACTGTACCCCAGTGTTATACAGTGACAGACCTGTACCCACCAGTACTGTACCCCAGTGTTATACAGTGACAGACCTGTACCCACCAGTACTGTACCCCAGTGTATACAGTGACAGACCTGTACCCACCAGTACTGTACCCCAGTGTTATACAGTGACAGACCTGTACCCACCAGTACTGTACCCCAGTGTTATACAGTGACAGACCTGTACCCACCAGTACTGTACCCAGTGTTATACAGTGACAGACCTGTACCCACCAGTACTGTACCCCAGTGTTATACAGTGACAGACCTGTACCCACCAGTACTGTACCCCAGTGTTATGACAGACCTGTACCCACCAGTACTGTACCCCAGTGTTATACAGTGACAGACCTGTACCCACCAGTACTGTACCCCAGTGTTATACAGTGACAGACCTGTACCCACCAGTACTGTACCCCAGTGTTATACAGTGACAGACCTGTACCCACCAGTACTGTACCCCAGTGTTATACAGTGACAGACCTGTACCCACCAGTACTGTACCCCAGTGTATACAGTGACAGACCTGTACCCACCAGTACTGTACCCCAGTGTTATACAGTGACAGACCTGTACCCACCAGTACTGTACCCCAGTGTTATACAGTGACAGACCTGTACCCACCAGTACTGTACCCCAGTGTTATACAGTGACAGACCTGTACCCACCAGTACTGTACCCCAGTGTTTACAGTGACAGACCTGTACCCACCAGTACTGTACCCAGTGTTATACAGTGACAGACCTGTACCCACCAGTACTGTACCCCAGTGTTATACAGTGACAGACCTGTACCCACCAGTACTGTACCCCAGTGTTATAGTGACAGACCTGTACCCACCAGTACTGTACCCAGTGTTATACAGTGACAGACCTGTACCCACCAGTACTGTACCCCAGTGTTATACAGTGACAGACCTGTACCCACCAGTACTGTACCCCAGTGTTATACAGTGACAGACCTGTACCCACCAGTACTGTACCCCAGTGTTATACAGTGACAGACCTGTACCCACCAGTACTGTACCCCAGTGTTATACAGTGACAGACCTGTACCCACCAGTACTGTACCCCAGTGTTATACAGTGACAGACCTGTACCCACCAGTACTGTACCCCAGTGTTATACAGTGACAGACCTGTACCCACCAGTACTGTACCCAGTGTTATACAGTGACAGACCTGTACCCACCAGTACTGTACCCCAGTGTACAGTGACAGACCTGTACCCACCAGTACTGTACCCCAGTGTTATACAGTGACAGACCTGTACCCACCAGTACTGTACCCCAGTGTTATACAGTGACAGACCTGTACCCACCAGTACTGTACCCCAGTGTTATACAGTGACAGACCTGTACCCACCAGTACTGTACCCCAGTGTTATACAGTGACAGACCTGTACCCACCAGTACTGTACCCCAGTGTTATACAGTGACAGACCTGTACCCACCAGTACTGTACCCAGTGTTATACAGTGACAGACCTGTACCCACCAGTACTGTACCCCAGTGTTATACAGTGACAGACCTGTACCCACCAGTACTGTACCCCAGTGTTATACAGTGACAGACCTGTACCCACCAGTACTGTACCCCAGTGTTATACAGTGACAGACCTGTACCCACCAGTACTGTACCCCAGTGTATACAGTGACAGACCTGTACCCACCAGTACTGTACCCCAGTGTTATACAGTGACAGACCTGTACCCACCAGTACTGTACCCCAGTGTTATACAGTGACAGACCTGTACCCACCAGTACTGTACCCCAGTGTTATACAGTGACAGACCTGTACCCACCAGTACTGTACCCCAGTGTTATACAGTGACAGACCTGTACCCACCAGTACTGTACCCCAGTGTTATAGTGACAGACCTGTACCCACCAGTACTGTACCCCAGTGTTATACAGTGACAGACCTGTACCCACCAGTACTGTACCCCAGTGTTATACAGTGACAGACCTGTACCCACCAGTACTGTACCCCAGTGTTATACAGTGACAGACCTGTACCCACCAGTACTGTACCCCAGTGTTATACAGTGACAGACCTGTACCCACCAGTACTGTACCCCAGTGTTATACAGTGACAGACCTGTACCCACCAGTACTGTACCCCAGTGTTATACAGTGACAGACCTGTACCCACCAGTACTGTACCCCAGTGTTATACAGTGACAGACCTGTACCCACCAGTACTGTACCCAGTGTTATACAGTGACAGACCTGTACCCACCAGTACTGTACCCCAGTGTTATACAGTGACAGACCTGTACCCACCAGTACTGTACCCCAGTGTTATACAGTGACAGACCTGTACCCACCAGTACTGTACCCCAGTGTTATACAGTGACAGACCTGTACCCACCAGTACTGTACCCCAGTGTTACAGTGACAGACCTGTACCCACCAGTACTGTACCCAGTGTTATACAGTGACAGACCTGTACCCACCAGTACTGTACCCCAGTGTTATACAGTGACAGACCTGTACCCACCAGTACTGTACCCCAGTGTTATACAGTGACAGACCTGTACCCACCAGTACTGTACCCCAGTGTTATACAGTGACAGACCTGTACCCACCAGTACTGTCCCAGTGTTACAGTGACAGACCTGTACCCACCAGTACTGTACCCCAGTGTTATACAGTGACAGACCTGTACCCACCAGTACTGTACCCCAGTGTTATACAGTGACAGACCTGTACCCACCAGTACTGTACCCCAGTGTTATACAGTGACAGACCTGTACCCACCAGTACTGTACCCCAGTGTTATACAGTGACAGACCTGTACCCACCAGTACTGTACCCAGTGTTATACAGTGACAGACCTGTACCCACCAGTACTGTACCCCAGTGTTATACAGTGACAGACCTGTACCCACCAGTACTGTACCCCAGTGTTATACAGTGACAGACCTGTACCCACCAGTACTGTACCCCAGTGTTATACAGTGACAGACCTGTACCCACCAGTACTGTACCCCAGTGTTATACAGTGACAGACCTGTACCCACCAGTACTGTACCCCAGTGTTATACAGTGACAGACCTGTACCCACCAGTACTGTACCCCAGTGTTATACAGTGACAGACCTGTACCCACCAGTACTGTACCCCAGTGTTATACAGTGACAGACCTGTACCCACCAGTACTGTACCCCAGTGTTATACAGTGACAGACCTGTACCCACCAGTACTGTACCCCAGTGTTATACAGTGACAGACCTGTACCCACCAGTACTGTACCCCAGTGTTATACAGTGACAGACCTGTACCCACCAGTACTGTACCCAGTGTTATACAGTGACAGACCTGTACCCACCAGTACTGTACCCCAGTGTTATACAGTGACAGACCTGTACCCACCAGTACTGTACCCCAGTGTTATACAGTGACAGACCTGTACCCACCAGTACTGTACCCCAGTGTTATACAGTGACAGACCTGTACCCACCAGTACTGTACCCAGTGTTATACAGTGACAGACCTGTACCACCAGTACTGTACCCCAGTGTTATACAGTGACAGACCTGTACCCACCAGTACTGTACCCAGTGTTTAGTGACAGACCTGTACCCACCAGTACTGTACCCCAGTGTTATACAGTGACAGACCTGTACCCACCAGTACTGTACCCCAGTGTTATACAGTGACAGACCTGTACCCACCAGTACTGTACCCCAGTGTTATACAGTGACAGACCTGTACCCACCAGTACTGTACCCCAGTGTTATACAGTGACAGACCTGTACCCACCAGTACTGTACCCCAGTGTTATACAGTGACAGACCTGTACCCACCAGTACTGTACCCCAGTGTTATACAGTGACAGACCTGTACCCACCAGTACTGTACCCAGTGTTATACAGTGACAGACCTGTACCCACCAGTACTGTACCCCAGTGTTTAGTGACAGACCTGTACCCACCAGTACTGTACCCCAGTGTTAGTGACAGACCTGTACCCACCAGTACTGTACCCCAGTGTTATACAGTGACAGACCTGTACCCACCAGTACTGTACCCCAGTGTTATACAGTGACAGACCTGTACCCACCAGTACTGTACCCCAGTGTTATACAGTGACAGACCTGTACCCACCAGTACTGTACCCCAGTGTTATACAGTGACAGACCTGTACCCACCAGTACTGTACCCCAGTGTTATACAGTGACAGACCTGTACCCACCAGTACTGTACCCAGTGTTATACAGTGACAGACCTGTACCCACCAGTACTGTACCCCAGTGTTATACAGTGACAGACCTGTACCCACCAGTACTGTACCCCAGTGTTATACAGTGACAGACCTGTACCCACCAGTACTGTACCCCAGTGTTAGTGACAGACCTGTACCCACCAGTACTGTACCCCAGTGTTATACAGTGACAGACCTGTACCCACCAGTACTGTACCCAGTGTTATACAGTGACAGACCTGTACCCACCAGTACTGTACCCCAGTGTTATACAGTGACAGACCTGTACCCACCAGTACTGTACCCCAGTGTTATACAGTGACAGACCTGTACCCACCAGTACTGTACCCCAGTGTATACAGTGACAGACCTGTACCCACCAGTACTGTACCCCAGTGTTATACAGTGACAGACCTGTACCCACCAGTACTGTACCCCAGTGTTATACAGTGACAGACCTGTACCCACCAGTACTGTACCCAGTGTTATACAGTGACAGACCTGTACCCACCAGTACTGTACCCGTGTTACAGTGACAGACCTGTACCCACCAGTACTGTACCCGTGTTACAGTGACAGACCTGTACCCACCAGTACTGTACCCCAGTGTTATACAGTGACAGACCTGTACCACCAGTACTGTACCCCAGTGTTATACAGTGACAGACCTGTACCCACCAGTACTGTACCCCAGTGTTATACAGTGACAGACCTGTACCCACCAGTACTGTACCCCAGTGTTATAGTGACAGACCTGTACCCACCAGTACTGTACCCCAGTGTTATACAGTGACAGACCTGTACCCACCAGTACTGTACCCCAGTGTTATACAGTGACAGACCTGTACCCACCAGTACTGTACCCCAGTGTTATAGTGACAGACCTGTACCCACCAGTACTGTACCCCAGTGTTATACAGTGACAGACCTGTACCCACCAGTACTGTACCCCAGTGTTATACAGTGACAGACCTGTACCCACCAGTACTGTACCCCAGTGTTATACAGTGACAGACCTGTACCCACCAGTACTGTACCCCAGTGTTATACAGTGACAGACCTGTACCCACCAGTACTGTACCCAGTGTTATACAGTGACAGACCTGTACCCACCAGTACTGTACCCAGTGTTATACAGTGACAGACCTGTACCCACCAGTACTGTACCCCAGTGTTATACAGTGACAGACCTGTACCCACCAGTACTGTACCCAGTGTTATACAGTGACAGACCTGTACCCACCAGTACTGTACCCCAGTGTTACAGTGACAGACCTGTACCCACCAGTACTGTACCCCAGTGTTATACAGTGACAGACCTGTACCCACCAGTACTGTACCCCAGTGTTATACAGTGACAGACCTGTACCCACCAGTACTGTACCCAGTGTTATACAGTGACAGACCTGTACCCACCAGTACTGTACCCCAGTGTTATACAGTGACAGACCTGTACCCACCAGTACTGTACCCAGTGTTACAGTGACAGACCTGTACCCACCAGTACTGTACCCAGTGTTATACAGTGACAGACCTGTACCCACCAGTACTGTACCCCAGTGTTATACAGTGACAGACCTGTACCCACCAGTACTGTACCCCAGTGTTATACAGTGACAGACCTGTACCCACCAGTACTGTACCCCAGTGTTATACAGTGACAGACCTGTACCCACCAGTACTGTACCCCAGTGTTATACAGTGACAGACCTGTACCCACCAGTACTGTACCCCAGTGTTATACAGTGACAGACCTGTACCCACCAGTACTGTACCCCAGTGTTACACAGTACAGACCTGTACCCACCAGTACTGTACCCCAGTGTTATACAGTGACAGACCTGTACCCACCAGTACTGTACCCCAGTGTTATACAGTGACAGACCTGTACCCACCAGTACTGTACCCCAGTGTTATACAGTGACAGACCTGTACCCACCAGTACTGTACCCCAGTGTTATACAGTGACAGACCTGTACCCACCAGTACTGTACCCCAGTGTTATACAGTGACAGACCTGTACCCACCAGTACTGTACCCCAGTGTTATACAGTGACAGACCTGTACCCACCAGTACTGTACCCCAGTGTTATACAGTGACAGACCTGTACCCACCAGTACTGTACCCCAGAGTTATACAGTGGCAGACCTGTACCACCAGTACTGTACCCAGTGTTATACAGTGACAGACCTGTACCCACCAGTACTGTACCCAGTGTTATACAGTGACAGACCTGTACCCACCAGTACTGTACCCCAGTGTTATACAGTGACAGACCTGTACCCACCAGTACTGTACCCCAGTGTTACAGTGACAGACCTGTACCCACCAGTACTGTACCCCAGTGTTATACAGTGACAGACCTGTACCCACCAGTACTGTACCCCAGTGTTATACAGTGACAGACCTGTACCCACCAGTACTGTACCCAGTGTTATACAGTGACAGACCTGTACCACCAGTACTGTACCCCAGTGTTATACAGTGACCTGTCCTGTGTACCCCAGTGTTATACAGTGACAGACCTGTACCCACCAGTACTGTACCCCAGTGTTATACAGTGACAGACCTGTACCCACCAGTACTGTACCCCAGTGTTATACAGTGACAGACCTGTACCCACCAGTACTGTACCCCAGTGTTATACAGTGACAGACCTGTACCCACAGTACTGTACCCCAGTGTTATACAGTGACAGACCTGTACCCACCAGTACTGTACCCCAGTGTTATACAGTGACAGACCTGTACCCACCAGTACTGTACCCCAGTGTTATACAGTGACAGACCTGTACCCCCAGTACTGTACCCCAGTGTTATACAGTGACAGACCTGTACCCACCAGTACTGTACCCCAGTGTTAGTGACAGACCTGTACCCACCAGTACTGTACCCCAGTGTTATACAGTGACAGACCTGTACCCACCAGTACTGTACCCCAGTGTTATACAGTGACAGACCTGTACCCACCAGTACTGTACCCCAGTGTTATACAGTGACAGACCTGTACCCACCAGTACTGTACCCCAGTGTTATACAGTGACAGACCTGTACCACCAGTACTGTACCCCAGTGTTATACAGTGGACAGTCCTGTACCCCAGTGTTATACAGTGACAGACCTGTACACCAGTACTGTACCCCAGTGTTATACACAGCGACAGACCTGTACCCACCAGTACTGTACCCAGTGTTATACAGTGACAGACCTGTACCCACCAGTACTGTACCCCAGTGTTATACAGTGACAGACCTGTACCCACCAGTACTGTACCCAGTGTTATACAGTGACAGACCTGTACCCACCAGTACTGTACCCCAGTGTTATACAGTGACAGACCTGTACCCACCAGTACTGTACCCCGTGTTATACAGTGACAGACCTGTACCCACCAGTACTGTACCCCAGTGTTATACAGTGACAGACCTGTACCCACCAGTACTGTACCCCAGTGTTTACAGTGACAGACCTGTACCCACCAGTACTGTACCCCAGTGTTATACAGTGACAGACCTGTACCACCAGTACTGTACCCCAGTGTTATACAGTGACAGACCTGTACCCCAGTGTTGTACAGTGACAGACCTGTACCCACCAGTACTGTACCCCAGTGTTATACAGTGACAGACCTGTACCCACCAGTACTGTACCCCAGTGTTATACAGTGACAGACCTGTACCCACCAGTACTGTACCCCAGTGTTATACAGTGACAGACCTGTACCCACCAGTACTGTACCCAGTGTTATACAGTGACAGACCTGTACCCACCAGTACTGTACCCAGTGTTATACAGTGACAGACCTGTACCCACCAGTACTGTACCCCAGTGTTATACAGTGACAGACCTGTACCCACCAGTACTGTACCCCAGTGTTATACAGTGACAGACCTGTACCACCAGTACTGTACCCCAGTGTTAGTGACAGACCTGTACCCACCAGTACTGTACCCCAGTGTTATACAGTGACAGACCTGTACCCACCAGTACTGTACCCCAGTGTTATACAGTGACAGACCTGTACCCACCAGTACTGTACCCCAGTGTTATACAGTGACAGACCTGTACCCACCAGTACTGTACCCAGTGTTATACAGTGACAGACCTGTACCCACCAGTACTGTACCCCAGTGTTATACAGTGACAGACCTGTACCCACCAGTACTGTACCCAGTGTTATACAGTGACAGACCTGTACCCACCAGTACTGTACCCCAGTGTTATACAGTGACAGACCTGTACCCACCAGTACTGTACCCCAGTGTATACAGTGACAGACCTGTACCCACCAGTACTGTACCCCAGTGTTTACAGTGACAGACCTGTACCCACCAGTACTGTACCCCAGTGTTATACAGTGACAGACCTGTACCCACCAGTACTGTACCCAGTGTTATACAGTGACAGACCTGTACCCACCAGTACTGTACCCAGTGTTATACAGTGACAGACCTGTACCCACCAGTACCTACCCCAGTTTATACAGTGACAGACCCCCACCAGTACTGTACCCCAGTGTTATACAGTGACAGACCTGTACCCACCAGTACTGTACCCCAGTGTTATACAGTGACAGACCTGTACCACCACAGTACTGTACCCCAGTGTTATACAGTGACAGACCTGTACCCACCAGTACTGTACCCCAGTGTTATACAGTGACAGACCTGTACCCACCAGTACTGTACCCCAGTGTTATACAGTGACAGACCTGTACCCACCAGTACTGTACCCCAGTGTTACAGTGACAGACCTGTACCCACCAGTACTGTACCCCAGTGTTATACAGTGACAGACCTGTACCCACCAGTACTGTACCCCAGTGTTATACAGTGACAGACCTGTACCCACCAGTACTGTACCCCAGTGTTATACAGTGACAGACCTGTACCCACCAGTACTGTAACCCAGTGTTATACAGTGACAGACCTGTACCCACCAGTACTGTACCCAGTGTTATACAGTGACAGACCTGTACCCACCAGTACTGTACCCCAGTGTTATACAGTGACAGACCTGTACCCACCAGTACTGTACCCCAGTGTTATACAGTGACAGACCTGTACCCACCAGTACTGTACCCAGTGTTAGTGACAGACCTGTACCCACCAGTACTGTACCCAGTGTTATACAGTGACAGACCTGTCCACCAGTACTGTACCCCAGTGTATACAGTGACAGACCTGTACCCCACCAGTACTGTACCCCAGTGTTATACAGTGACAGACCTGTACCCACCAGTACTGTACCCAGTGTTATACAGTGACAGACCTGTACCCACCAGTACTGTACCCCAGTGTTATACAGTGACAGACCTGTACCCACCAGTACTGTACCCCAGTGTTATACAGTGACAGACCTGTACCCACCAGTACTGTACCCAGTGTTATACAGTGACAGACCTGTACCCACCAGTACTGTACCCCAGTGTTACAGTGACAGACCTGTACCCACCAGTACTGTACCCCAGTGTTATACAGTGACAGACCTGTACCCACCAGTACTGTACCCCAGTGTTATACAGTGACAGACCTGTACCCACCAGTACTGTACCCCAGTGTTATACAGTGACAGACCTGTACCCACCAGTACTGTACCCCAGTGTTATACAGTGACAGACCTGTACCCACCAGTACTGTACCCAGTGTTATACAGTGACAGACCTGTACCCACCAGTACTGTACCCAGTGTTATACAGTGACAGACCTGTACCCACCAGTACTGTACCCAGTGTACAGTGACAGACCTGTACCCACCAGCACTGTACCCCAGTGTTATACAGTGACAGACCTGTACCCACCAGTACTGTACCCCAGTGTTATACAGTGACAGACCTGTACCCACCAGTACTGTACCCCAGTGTTATACAGTGACAGACCTGTACCACCAGTACTGTACCCCAGTGTTATACAGTGACAGACCTGTACCCACCAGTACTGTACCCCAGTGTTAGTGACAGACCTGTACCCACCAGTACTGTACCCCAGTGTTATACAGTGACAGACCTGTACCCACCAGTACTGTACCCCAGTGTTATACAGTGACAGACCTGTACCCACCAGTACTGTACCCAGTGTTATACAGTGACAGACCTGTACCCACCAGTACTGTACCCCAGTGTTATACACA
>JASTWF010002571.1:0-22309 GCA_030390025.1 Squalus acanthias | reverse complement strand
GGGTTACACTGTAATATTAGAGAGGATCGGGGGGGTTACACTGTAATATTAGAGAGGATCGGGGGGTTACACTGTAATATTAGAGAGGATCGGGGGGTTACACTGTAATATTAGAGAGGATCGGGGGGTTACACTGTAATATTAGAGAGGATCGGGGGGGTTACACTGTAATATTAGAGAGGATCGGGGGGGTTACACTGTAATATTAGAGAGGATCGGGGGGGTTACACTGTAATATTAGAGAGGATCGGGGGGGTTACACTGTAATATTAGAGAGGATCGGGGGGTTACACTGTAATATTAGAGAGGATCGGGGGGTTACACTGTAATATTAGAGAGGATCGGGGGGGTTACACTGTAATATTAGAGAGGATCGGGGGGTTACACTGTAATATTAGAGAGGATCGGGGGGGTTACACTGTAATATTAGAGAGGATCGGGGGGTTACACTGTAATATTAGAGAGGATCGGGGGGGTTACACTGTAATATTAGAGAGGATCGGGGGGTTACACTGTAATATTAGAGAGGATCGGGGGGGTTACACTGTAATATTAGAGAGGATCGGGGGGTTACACTGTAATATTAGAGAGGATCGGGGGGGTTACACTGTAATATTAGAGAGGATCGGGGGGGTTACACTGTAATATTAGAGAGGATCGGGGGGGTTACACTGTAATATTAGAGAGGATCGGGGGGGTTACACTGTAATATTAGAGAGGATCGGGGGGTTACACTGTAATATTAGAGAGGATCGGGGGGTTACACTGTAATATTAGAGAGGATCGGGGGGGTTACACTGTAATATTAGAGAGGATCGGGGGGTTACACTGTAATATTAGAGAGGATCGGGGGGTTACACTGTAATATTAGAGAGGATCGGGGGGTTACACTGTAATATTAGAGAGGATCGGGGGGGTTACACTGTAATATTAGAGAGGATCGGGGGGGTTACACTGTAATATTAGAGAGGATCGGGGGGGTTACACTGTAATATTAGAGAGGATCGGGGGGTTACACTGTAATATTAGAGAGGATCGGGGGGTTACACTGTAATATTAGAGAGGATCGGGGGGGTTTACACTGTAATATTAGAGAGGATCGGGGGGGTTACACTGTAATATTAGAGAGGATCGGGGGGTTACACTGTAATATTAGAGAGGATCGGGGGGTTACACTGTAATATTAGAGAGGATCGGGGGGTTACACTGTAATATTAGAGAGGATCGGGGGGTTACACTGTAATATTAGAGAGGATCGGGGGGGTTACACTGTAATATTAGAGGATCGGGGGGTTACACTGTAATATTAGAGAGGATCAGGGGGTTTACACTGTAATATTAGAGAGGATCGGGGGGTTACACTGTAATATTAGAGAGGATCGGGGGGTTACACTGTAATATTAGAGAGGATCGGGGGGTTACACTGTAATATTAGAGAGGATCGGGGGGGTTACACTGTAATATTAGAGAGGATCGGGGGGTTACACTGTAATATTAGAGAGGATCGGGGGCTTACACTGTAATATTAGAGAGGATCGGGGGGGTTACACTGTAATATTAGAGAGGATCGGGGGGTTACACTGTAATATTAGAGAGGATCGGGGGGTTACACTGTAATATTAGAGAGGATCGGGGGGGTTACACTGTAATATTAGAGAGGATCGGGGGGTTACACTGTAATATTAGAGAGGATCGGGGGGGTTACACTGTAATATTAGAGAGGATCGGGGGGTTACACTGTAATATTAGAGAGGATCGGGGGGTTACACTGTAATATTAGAGAGGATCGGGGGGGTTACACTGTAATATTAGAGAGGATCGGGGGGTTACACTGTAATATTAGAGAGGATCGGGGGGGTTACACTGTAATATTAGAGAGGATCGGGGGGGTTACACTGTAATATTAGAGAGGATCGGGGGGGTTACACTGTAATATTAGAGAGGATCGGGGGGTTTACACTGTAATATTAGAGAGGATCGGGGGGGTTACACTGTAATATTAGAGAGGATCGGGGGGGTTACACTGTAATATTAGAGAGGATCGGGGGGGTTACACTGTAATATTAGAGAGGATCGGGGGGGTTACACTGTAATATTAGAGAGGATCGGGGGGGTTACACTGTAATATTAGAGAGGATCGGGGGGGTTACACTGTAATATTAGAGAGGATCGGGGGGTTACACTGTAATATTAGAGAGGATCGGGGGGGTTACACTGTAATATTAGAGAGGATCGGGGGGGTTACACTGTAATATTAGAGAGGATCGGGGGGGTTACACTGTAATATTAGAGAGGATCGGGGGGTTACACTGTAATATTAGAGAGGATCGGGGGGGTTACACTGTAATATTAGAGAGGATCGGGGGGTTACACTGTAATATTAGAGAGGATCGGGGGGGTTACACTGTAATATTAGAGAGGATCGGGGGGTTACACTGTAATATTAGAGAGGATCGGGGGGGGTTACACTGTAATATTAGAGAGGATCGGGGGATTACACTGTAATATTAGAGAGGATCGGGGGGGGGTTTCACTGTAATATTAGAGAGGATCGGGGGGGTTACACTGTAATATTAGAGAGGACCGGGGGGGGTTACACTGTAATATTAGAGAGGATCGGGGGGGTTTCACTGTAATATTAGAGAGGATCGGGGGGGTTACACTGTAATATTAGAGAGGATCGGGGGGGTTACACTGTAATATTAGAGAGGATCTGGGGGGTTACACTGTAATATTAGAGAGGATCGGGGGGTTAAACTGTAATATTGGAGAGGATCGGGGGGTTACACTGTAATATTGGAGAGGATCGGGGGGGGTTACACTTTAATATTAGAGAGGATCGGGGGGGGTTACACTGTAATATTAGAGAGGATCGGGGGGTTACACTGTAATATTAGAGAGGATCAGGGGGGTTACACTGTAATATTAGAGAGGATCGGGGGGTTACACTGTAATATTAGAGAGGATCGGGGGGGTTACACTGTAATATTAGAGAGGATCGGGGGGTTTCACTGTAATATTAGAGAGGATCGGGGGGGGGTTTCACTATAATATTAGAGAGGATCGGGGGATTACACTGTAATATTAGAGAGGATCGGGGGGGGTTTCACTGTAATATTCGAGAGGATCGGGGGGGTTTCACTGTAATATTAGAGAGGACCGGGGGGGGTTACACTGTAATATTAGAGAGGATCGGGGGGGATTTCACTGTAATATTAGAGAGGACCGAGGGGGTTACACTGTAATATTAGAGAGGATCGGGGGGGTTACACTGTAATATTAGAGAGGATCTGGGGGGGTTACAGTGTAATATTAGTGAGGATCGGGGGGTTAAACTGTAATATTGGAGAGGATCGGGGGGTTACACTGTAATATTGGAGAGGATCGGGGGGGGTTACACTTTAATATTAGAGAGAATCGGGGGGGTT
This sequence comes from Squalus acanthias, assembly GCA_030390025.1. Lineage (NCBI taxonomy): Eukaryota > Metazoa > Chordata > Chondrichthyes > Squaliformes > Squalidae > Squalus > Squalus acanthias. Next base: position 18,881 of record JASTWF010002571.1, on the reverse strand, counting down.
ACACTGTAATATTAGAGAGGATCGGGGGGGTTTCACTAATATTAGAGAGGATCAGGGGGCTTGCACTGTAATATTAGAGTGGATCGGGGGGTTACACTGTAATATTAGAGAGGATCGGGGGGGTTACACTGTAATATTAGAGAGGATCGGGGGTTACACTGTAATATTAGAGAGGATCGGGGGGTTACACTGTAATATTAGAGAGGATCGGGGGGATTACACTGTAATATTAGAGAGGATCGGGGGGTTACACTGTAATATTAGAGAGGATAGGGTGGGTTACACTGTAATATTAGAGAGGATCGGGGGGGGTTACACTATAATAATAGAGAGGATCGGGGGGTTACACTATAATAATAGAGAGGATCGGGGGGGTTACACTGTAGTATTAGAGAGGATCGGGGGGTTACACTGTAATATTAGAGAGGATCGGGGGGTTACACTGTAATAGTAGAGAGGATCGGGAGGTTTACACTGTAATATTAGAGAGGATCGGGGAGTTACACTGTAATGTTAGAGAGGATCGGGGGGTTACACTGTAATATTAGAGGATCGGGTGGGTTGCACTGTAATGTTAGAGAGGATCAGGGGGTTTACACTGTACTATTAGAGAGGATCGGGGGGTTACATTGTAATATTAGAGGATCGGGGGGGTTACACTGTAATATTAGAGAGGATCGGGGGGTTACACTGTAATATTAGAGAGGATCGGGGGGGTTACACTGTAATATTAGAGAGGATCGGGGGGTTACACTGTAATATTAGAGAGGATCGGGGGCTTACACTGTAATATTAGAGAGGATCGGTGGGGGTTACACTGTAATATTAGAGAGGATCGGGGGGTTACACTGTAATATTAGAGAGGATCGGTGGGGTTACACTGTAATATTAGAGAGGATCGGGGGGGTTACACTGTAATATTAGAGTGGATTGGGGTGGTTACACTGTAATATTAGAGAGGATCGGGGGGGGTTACACTGTAATATTAGAGAGGATCGGGGGGTTACACTGTAATATTAGAGAGGATCGGGGGGTTACACTGTAATATTAGAGAGGATCGGGGGGGTTACACTGTAATATTAGAGAGGATCGGGGGGTTACAGTGTAATATTAGAGAGGATAGGGTGGGTTACACTGTAATATTAGAGAGGATCGGGGGGGTTACACTGTAATATTAGAGAGGATCGGGGGGGTTACACTGTAATATTAGAGAGGATCGGGGGAGTTTACACTGTAATATTAGAGAGGATCGGGGGGGTTAATCTGTAATATTAGAGAAGATCGGGGGGGTTACACTGTAATATCAGAGAGGATCGGGGGGGTTTACACTGTAATATTAGAGAGGATCGGGGGGGTTACATTGTAATATTAGAGAGGATCGGGGGGGTTACACTGTAATATTAGAGAGGATCGGGGGGGTTACACTGTAATATTAGAGGATCGGGGGGGGTTACACTGTAATATTAGAGAGGATCGGGGGGGTTGCACTGTAATATTAGAGAGGATCGGGGGGGTTACACTGTAATATTAGAGAGGATCGGGGGGGTTACACTGTAATATTAGAGAGGATCGGGGGGTTACACTGTAATATTAGAGAGGATCAGGGGGGTTACACTGTAATATTAGAGAGGATCGGGGGGTTACACTGTAATATTAGAGAGGATCGGGGGGGTTACACTGTAATATTAGAGAGGATCGGGGGTTTCACTGTAATATTAGAGAGGATCGGGGGGGGTTTCACTATAATATTAGAGAGGATCGGGGGATTACACTGTAATATTAGAGAGGATCGGGGGGGGGGGGTTTCACTGTAATATTCGAGAGGATCGGGGGGGTTTCACTGTAATATTAGAGAGGACCGGGGGGGGTTACACTGTAATATTAGAGAGGATCGGGGGGGATTTGACTGTAATATTAGAGAGGACCGAGGGGGTTACACTGTAATATTAGAGAGGATCGGGGGGGTTACACTGTAATATTAGAGAGGATCTGGGGGGTTACAGTGTAATATTAGAGAGGATCGGGGGGTTAAACTGTAATATTGGAGAGGATCGGGGGGTTACACTGTAATATTGGAGAGGATCGGGGGGGGTTACACTTTAATATTAGAGAGGATCGGGGGGGTTACACTGTAATATTAGAGAGGATCGGGGGGGTTTCACTAATATTAGAGAGGATCAGGGGGCTTGCACTGTAATATTAGAGAGGATTGGGGGGGTTACACTGTAATATTAGAGAGGATCGGGGGAGTTACACTGTAATATTAGAGAGGATCGGGGGAGGTTACAGTGTAATATTAGAGTGGATCGGGGGCGTTATACTCTAATATTAGAGAGGATCGGGGGGGTTACACTGTAATATTAGAGAGGATCAGGGGGGTTAAACTGTAATATTAGAGAGGATCGGGGGGGGTTACACTGTAATATTAGAGAGGATCGGGGGGGAGTTACACTGTAATATGAGAGAGGATCGGGGGGGGTTACACTGTAATATTAGAGAGGATCGGGGGGGTTACACTGTAATATTAGAGGATCAGGGGGGTTACACTGTAATATTAGATAGGATCGGGGGTTTACATTGTAATATGAGAGAGGATGGGGGGGGGGTTACAGTGTAATATTAGTGAGTATCGGGGGGTGTTACACTTTAATATTAGAGAGGATCGGGGTGGTTACACTGTAATATTAGAGTGGATCGGGGGGGTTGCACTGTAATATTAGAGAGGATCGGGGGGGGTTACACAGTAATATTATAGAGGAGCGCGGGAATTTCACTGTAATATTATAGAGGATCGGGGGGTTACACTGTAATATTAGAGAGGATCGGGGGGGTTACACTGTAATATTAGAGAGGATCGGGGGGGTTGCACTGTAATATTAAAGAGGATCGGGGGGTTACACTGTAATATTTCAGAGGATCGGGTGGGTTACACTGTAATATTAGAGAGGATCAGGGGGGTTACACTGTAATATTAGAGAGGATCGGGGGGTTACACTGTAATATTAGAGAGGATCGGGGGGGTTACACTGTAATATTAGAGAGGATCGGGGGGTTTCACTGTAATATTAGAGAGGATCGGGGGGGGGTTCACTGTAATATTAGAGAGGATCGGGGGATTACACTGTAATATTAGAGAGGATCGGGGGGGGGTTTCACTGTAATATTCGAGAGGATCGGGGGGGTTTCACTGTAATATTAGAGAGGACCGGGGGGGGGTTACACTGTAATATTAGAGAGGATCGGGGGGGATTTCACTGTAATATTAGAGAGGACCGAGGGGGTTACACTGTAATATTAGAGAGGATCGGGGGGGTTACACTGTAATATTAGAGAGGATCTGGGGGGTTACAGTGTAATATTAGAGAGGATCGGGGGGTTAAACTGTAATATTGGAGAGGATCGGGGGGTTACACTGTAATATTGGAGAGGATCGGGGGGGTTTACACTTTAATATTAGAGAGGATCGGGGGGGGTTACACTGTAATATTAGAGAGGATCGGGGGGGTTTCACTAATATTAGAGAGGATCAGGGGGCTTGCACTGTAATATTAGAGAGGATTGGGGGGGTTACACTGTAATATTAGAGAGGATCGGGGGGAGTTACACTGTAATATTAGAGAGGTTCGGGGGAGGTTACAGTGTAATATTAGAGTGGATCGGGGGCGTTATACTCTAATATTAGAGAGGATCGGGGGGGGTTACACTGTAATATTAGAGAGGATCAGGGGGGTTAAACTGTAATATTAGAGAGGATCGGGGGGGGTTACACTGTAATATTAGAGAGGATCGGGGGGAGTTACACTGTAATATGAGAGAGGATCGGGGGGGGTTACACTGTAATATTAGAGAGGATCGGGGGGGTTACACTGTAATATTGGAGGATCAGGGGGGTTACACTGTAATATTAGATAGGATCGGGGGTTTACATTGTAATATGAGAGAGGATTGGGGGGGTTACAGTGTAATATTAGTGAGTATCGGGGGGTGTTACACTTTAATATTAGAGAGGATCGGGGTGGTTACACTGTAATATTAGAGTGGATCAGGGGGGTTGCACTGTAATATTAGAGAGGATCGGGGGGGGGTTACACAGTAATATTATAGAGGAGCGCGGGAATTTCACTGTAATATTATAGAGGATCGGGGGGTTACACTGTAATATTAGAGAGGATCGGGGGGGTTACACTGTAATATTAGAGAGGATCGGGGTGGTTGCACTGTAATATTAAAGAGGATCGGGGGGTTACACTGTAATATTTCAGAGGATCGGGTGGGTTACACTGTAATATTAGAGAGGATCGGGGGTGGTTACACTGTAATATTAGAGAGAATCGGCCGGGTTACACTGTAATATTAGATTGGATCGGGGGGGTTACACTGTAATATTAGAGAGGATCGGGGGGGGTTACACTTTAATATTAGAGAGGATCGGGGGGGTTACACTGTAATATTAGAGAGGATCGGGTGGGGTTACACTGTAATATTAGAGAGGATCGGTGGGGGTTACACTGTAATATTAGAGAGGAATGGGGGGGTTACACTGTAATATTAGAGAATATCGGGGGGGGTTCCACTGTAATATTAGAGAGGAACGGGGGGGTTACACTGTAATATTAGAGAGGTTTGGGGATTGTTACACTGTAATATTAGAGAGGGTCGGGGGGGTCACGCTGTAATATTAAAGAGGATCGTGAGGGTTACACTGTAATATTAGAGAGGATCGGATGGTTACACTGTAATATTAGAGAGGATCGGGGGGTTACACTATAATATTAGAGAGGTTTGGGGAGGGTTACACTGTCATGTTAGAGAGGATCGCGGTGTGTTACACTGTAATATTAGAGAGGATCGGGGGATACACTGTAATATTAGAGAGGTTTGGGGAGGGTTACACTGTCATGTTAGAGAGGATCGCGGGGTGTTACACTTAATGGCCTAAAAATTCATCCCGGTGCGTGAGAGTACGCACTGCGTACTCTAGCGTATTCCCTCTGCAATTGTCGGTTTTCTGCATGCCCTGCGCATGCGCTGAAAACCGGCAATTGCTCTTTTGAAAAGGGGGCGGTTCCTCGGTGCATCGCGTGCGCGCTACAGGCTGCGCGCACGCTGTGCACTTCATGCTTTGGACGCGCAGGTAAGTACTGAAGATTTTAGAAATGGAAAAAGGAGGAGTAAGACCCACTTTTAACAAGGTAACTAGTGAATTAATTTTTTTTTTGAATTTTTTTTAACAGGTATATCTTTTTTAGAGACTTTAAAGACAGGTAAGTTTATTTTTATAACTTTTTAAAAGATTTTAAATTTTTTCAAAAAATTAATTTTTTATTTAAAATGGTTAATTTATTTAACTATACTTATTTTATTAATGTGATGGTTTTTTTTTTAAATTTAATTGAGGTTTAGCTGTTATTTTGGGGGGGTGTAAGCTTCATAGATTTCACAGCACGTATGTGAAACTTATGAATGGAAGATGGTGTGCTGCCATTGGCTCTAACTGAGTCACGTGATCCCACAGCTCGCACGAATTCACTACGCCGGTGGGATACGCAAGCACTGCCCAGCTGATGTCTGGAACATCAAGTTCGTGCGAGCTGGATCTGAAAAAGCCAACGCGGAGTGAGAGATCGCGGGGAAGCCTTACCCCCGCGGGAACAGAGCGAGATCAATTTCTGGGCCAATATCAGAAAGGATCGGGGGGGGTTACAATGTATTATTAGAGAGAATTGGGGGTGGGGGATACAGTGTAATATTAGAGAGGATCGGGGGGTTACACGCTAATATTAGAGAGGATCAGAGGGCTTACACTGTAATATTAGAGTGGATCGGGGGGGTTACAGTGTAATATTAGAGGGGATCGGGAGGTTACACTCTAATATTACAGAGGATCAGGGGGATTTTACTCTGTAATATTAGAAAGGATCGGGGGGGTTTACACTCTAATATTAGAGTGGATCGGGGGGTTACACTGTAATATTACAGAGGATTGGGGGGGTTACACTGTAATATTAGAGAGGATCGGGGGGGTTACACTGTAATATTAGAGAGGATCGGGGGGGTTACACTGTAATATTAGAGAGGATCGGGGGGTTACACTGTAATATTAGGGAGGATCGGGGGGGTTACACTGTAATATTAGAGAGGATCGGGGGGGTTTACAGTGTAATATTAGAGAGGATCTGGGAGAGGTTACACTGTAATATTAGAGAGGATCGGGGGGTTACACTGTAATACTAGAGAGGATCGGGGGGAGGTTGCACGATAATATCTGAGAGGATCAGAGGGGTTATAATGTATTATTAGAGAGAATCATGGGTGGGGGATACACTGTAGTATTAGAGAGGATCGGGGGGGTTACACTCTAATATTAGAGAGGATGGGAGGGGTTACACTGTAATATTAGAGAGGGACGGGGGGTTGCACTGTAATATTCGAGAGGATCGGGGGGGTTACACTGTAATATTAGGGAGGATCGGGTTGGTTACACTGTAATATTAGGAAGGATCGGGGGGGTTACACTGTAATATTAGAGAGGATGGGGTGGTTACACTGTAATATTGGAGAGGATCGGGGGGTTTACACTGTAATATTAGGGAGGATCGGGGGGTTATACTGTAATATTAGAGAGGATCGGGGGGGTTAAACTATAATATTAGAGCGGATCGGGGAGGGGTGACAGTGTAATATTAGAGGGGTCGGGGGCTTACACTGAAATATTAGAGAGGATCGGTGGGGGTTACACTGTAATATTAGAGAGGATCGGGGGTGTTTACACTTTAATATTAGAGAGGATCTGGGAGGGGTTACACTGTAATATTAGAGAGATTCAGGAGGGGTTACATTGTAATATTAGAGAGGATCTGGGAGGTGTTTCACTGTATTATTAGAGAGGATCGGGGGGTTAAACTGTAATATTAGAGAGGATCGGGGGGTTAAACTGCAATATTAGAGAGGATCGGGGGGGGTTACACTTTAATATTAGAGAAGATCTGGGAGGGGTTTCACTGTAATATTAGAGAGGATCGGGGGAGTTACACTGTAATATTAGAGAGGATCTGTGGGCTTACACTGTAATATTAGAGTGGATGGGGGGGATTACAGTGTAACATTAGAGAGGATCGGGTGGTTACACTGTAATAATAGAGTGGATGGGGGGGGGTTACACTGTAATATTAGAGAGGATCGGTTGGTTACACTGTAATATTAGAGAGGATTGGGGGGGTTTACTCTTTAATATTAGAGAGGATCGGGGGGGTTTCACTGTAATATTAGAGAGAATCGGGGGGTTTACACTGTATTACTGGACAGGATCGGGGGGATTACACTTGAATATTAGAGAGTATCGGGGGGTTACACTGTAATATTAGAGAGGATCGGGGGGGTTACATTGTAATATTAGAGAGTATCAGGAGGGTTACACTCTAATGTTGGAGAGGATCCGGGAGTTACACTGTAATATTAGAGAGGATAGTGGGGTTACACTGTAACATTGGTGAGGATCGGTGGGGGCGGGTTAAACTGTAATATTAGAGTGGATCGGGGAGGGGTTACACAATAATATTAGAGAGGATCGGGGGGGGTTACACTGTAATATTAGAGAGGATTGGGAGGGGTTACATTGTCATATTAGAGAGGATCGGGGGGGTTACAATGTAATATTAGAAAGGATCGGGGGGTTACACTATAATATTAGAGATGATCGGGGGGGGTTACACTCTAATATTAGAGAGGATCGGGGGGGTTACACTGTAATATTAGGGAGGACCGGGGGGTGTTACACTGTAATATTAGAAAGGATCGGGGGTTACACTGTAATATTATAGAGGATCGGTGGGTTTACACTGTAATATTAGAGAGGATCGGGGAGGGGTTACAATGTAATATTAGAGGGGATCGGGGGGTTACACTGTAATATTAGGGAGGATCGGTGGGTTTACACTGTAATATTAGAGAGGATCGGGGAGGGGTTACAGTGTAATATTAGAGAGGATCGGGCGCTTACACTGTAATATTAGGGAGGATCGGGGAGGGGTTAAAGTGTAATATTAGAGGGGATCGGGGGGTTACACTGTAATATTAGAGAGGATCGGGGAGGTGTTACAGTGTAATATTAGAGAGGATCGGGGGGTTACACTGTAATATTAGAGAGGTTCGGGGAGTGTAGAATTCGCAAAATTATCACGATTTTATAAAATAAGAAGGAGACATAAAGTTTCGTACAAACAGCTTTATTTCAGCAGAATGCTGTCAGGTTTTCAAAGTGGACACAAGCAACCTGTAAAATGGCCGCCACGCCTCGTGGCAGAACGTTCTAGACTTTTCAATGAGCAGACAAGATGGCGTTCCAATAAACATTTGTGCGAGATCGGACAAGACTCAGCACATTTGAGATAATTCACAAGACATAATGGCCCAGAAATTGATCTCGCTCTGTTCCCGCGGGGGTAAGCCTTCCCCGCGATGTCTCACCTCGCTTATGCTTTTTCTGATCCAGCTCGCACGAACTTGATGTTCCAGACATCAGCTGTGCTGGGCTTGCGTATCCCAGCGGCGTAGTGAATTCGTGCGAGCTGTGGGATCACGTGACTCAGTTAGAGCCAATGGCAGCACACCATCTTCCATTCATAAGTCTCACATGAATCTTACACCCCCCCAAAATAACAGCTAAACCTCAATTAAATTTAAAAAAAAAAACCATCACATTAATAAAATAAGTATAGTTAATTAAATTAACCATTTTAAATAAAAAATTAAATTTTTGAAAAAATTTAAAATCTTTTAAAAAGTTATAAAAATAAACTTACCTGTCTTTAAAGTCTATAAAAAAGATATACCTGTAAAAAAAAATTCAAAAAATACTTAATTCACTGCTTACCTTCTTAAAAGCGGGTCTTACTCCTCCTTTTTACATTTCCAAAATCTTCCCTACTTACCTGCGCGTCCAAAGCATGAAGTGCACAGCGTGCGCGCAGCCTGTAGCGCGCACGCGATGCACCCAGGCCCCGCCCCCTTTTCGGAAGAGCAATTGCCGGTTTTCAGCGCATGCGCAGGGCATGCAGAAAACCGGCAATTGGAGTGGGAATACGCGAGAGTACACAGTGCGTACTCTCGCGTCCCGGGATCAATTTTCGGCCCATTGGGTTTGCATTTTACACATAAATACTGGAATCGGTCTCCCAGGTGCGAATAAGGGCTATTGTACCGAGCGATCAAGAACCCATCCAAAGACATTAATATGCAAAATCCCCACGACTCTACGATGAGAGAGCCATTTGCGGGTAGTTACAGAAAGCATTTGGAAGCCCCAAAACCCCTCCAGGGAAAATACTGGCCGGTTCCACAATGGGAGAAGTATTAACGGGTACTCAGACAGTTACAAGTATCACCGAAACCCATTAAAAACGGAGATCACCCTATACAAGAAGTTTGAGCGCCAAAACCCTGACAAAGGATAGACATTAAGATTGGGCGGGAAAAGAGGAATTACAGCACTATAACTGTAAGGTACAACCGTCCATCTGTCTCTTGTTTTCTCTTGCCTCTTGCCTCTTGATACTCTTGCTGCTGACGGTTGCCTCTGCTTCTTCTTGCGCTTGCTGTTTTGACTCGTTGGAAGACTATTGAACTTTTATTCTCTTGCCTGACGGCTCTGGACTCTGATCCGCTAGGATCAACCTCGTGGCTTGCCGCGAAGATCTGTGTAGAACTGGGCTGTGAGGCCTTGAAACGGGCACACCATCCCGAGAAGTCGGTAAACGGTGTTGGAACCGAAGCCCCGAGAGGAGATGAGATGAGATGAGAAGAGAAGAAGATGACAATACGTATCGCCACGGTCAGTAAGCCCCGACCGCGCCTGTAAGTCGAATAAACACTTTCCTTGCCCAGGAAGACCGTTCTTCGAATTTTATCGCATCGGTGTGAGGGCACAGGAAGACTCTTCTTTGAGTAGTGTCGGAACTCCGAGGACAACACAGATCTTCATGACAGCAGACGGTCCAGCCTGCTAGCCGGAGCAGAAACGAGTAAACAAGTGGGGTACAGAGACCCCTGATCAACACGTGGGTGGTCAGGTGCTGCAGGAAAAACATCCGAGCAGAGTTTCGGAATTCTCCGAGTTATCACGAGTGGTGAGCATGAGTCTCGATCCTACAAATCTAGTTTAGGACAGGTATTGATAGGGGAGGGTTTTGAGTTTTAAGGATAATTGTAATGTGTGCCCCTTTTTACGATGTGTCATGCGCTCCTCGTTTCCCTAAAATTAGTTACATAACTGTGTGTAAGATTGTACTGTCATTAATCTGTGCTTATGACATGTATCTCGTAATCTTGAATAATATGCAATAAAGATTTTCCATTTCGCACTATTCAACCGGGTCTACCTGAGTTTTCTCTGCATTATTGCTCTCGCACCTAAGTCCAGTGTCAGAACCGTAAGGGCGAGTGGGTCGAACCACTCACAGGTGTCTAGTGTTACCAGGCTGGCTGGAGACCAGAACAGGCAACAAGGCCTAACCTCGCACTAGCACCCAGGCTAAGCACAGAGCCGCAGGTGACCCTTACAGAAAATGGCGACCACGAAGGGACATTGGCAGCGAGAAAATAATGTGTTAGACCCTGGTATGAATGGGCGAAATGTCATGGAAGAGAGAATAGCAGATTATGTGTTTGGAAAGGTGAATTTGACCAAGAAATGGATAAGTGACCTGCTGGTGGATAAGCGTCCACTAGAGGCAGCCGAGAGGTGGACAGATAGCAAGGAACATAAAAAAACAGTAGAGAAAGCGGTCTGGCTGATGTGCTATAAAAGACAAGTCCAAATTTCGGACCAGGTCATCTTAGTGCAGGCAGCTCAGATCAAGAGTTTAGAGGTGGAAATGGACGAGAAGGTCGCGGGGGGGCAGCAGCTCATCGCGACTTTAAATGCGTTGCATCAAGAACGCCAGTTAGTCGCCAACCACCATGAGGCAAAAATAGATTACCTCGAGTGCCAGGTCACTGAGGCAAAGTTAAATGAGGGTAGATTAAAGGAACGATGTGCCCGCCTAGCTGCCCAAATAAAAGTCCAGGAAGAGAGCTTAACGGGGGTTAGGGCGGCATATAAGATGGCCCTCGAGGATAAATTTCAGGGGGCCGATCACAGCGTCTGCCAAAAGGAGATAGGGAACCTTAAAAAGGCCTTGAACAAAGCGCACGGCATGGTGTGCCTTATCAGCCCGTCAGCACACCAGCCGCTAGTGGATGAGGGATTACAGAAATCCCCACCGAACAAAGCAGAGGAGGTATTAGCCACTGTGCCCTCCGCGCCACCCAGCTATTCGGCAACCTGGGTGAGGGAGGAAGTGGTAGAAGTAGAGAAAGAGCCCACTGAGGTAGAAGTGAAGCCGGGACCGTTGTGTCCGGTCACGGGTATCAAGAGGGCCCGAACGGAGCAGGTGGGGAAGAGGGGGATCTCCTCAACCAGCTTGTGTTGCCTCACAGCTCACACCAGCTGAGGGTTATGATCAGTCACGTACGGAAGCTGGCCGAGTCAGACGACCCTTCCGTACATTTCAGGGAAGTAGAGCAAACCGCAGCCATTAACGGCTGCGACAATGGGGAAAAAGCAAAAATGCTGTTATTCTCATTAGACAGCTCGATCCTTCAGTGTCTCTCAGACGAGAGCAAGAGGGGAACTAATACCTATGGGGAGCTAAGAGATGAGGTCCTAGAAGTGTTGGGAATGGACGATGAAGGTCCGTTCGTTAGATTGGGACAAACAGTGCAGATGGAGGGAGAACCCCCGAAGGTTTTCGCCGACAGGCTGTGGCCAGTATACCAGCGTAGCTGCCCAGGTGCGCCAGAGCGCGCCTATTTAAACGGTGCCAGTCTAACTCATTGGCTCAGGTGTATAGTAGCCAACAGTTTGCCAGCCGTCAGGGAGCAGGCAAAAGCGTGGTTTGATCCCACTAACCCCGCCACTACAGAGGAGTCGGTCCTAAATCGACTCACGGTAGGGTACCGTAATACCAGGAGTACGGGAGCACGTCCCCTTAAGGGAAAGGTGCATGAGGCACGACCCGCAGCCCCGGCTCAAAAGGAGTGGCATCAGGAGGGTAACCGCGCCCCGCAGGCCAGTAATGCTTGTTACGGGTGTGGGAAGACAGGGCATTGGCGCAAGAACTGCAGGAACCCTTGGAAGGATTCCAGGGATAAAAATCCCGCAGTCCGAGCCCAGGCGCCTGTCTCTGATAGGGGAGCTAGTGCACCCATCCATCCCGACGCGATCGAATCAGTGTTGGGAGCCATGCGCACCCTCATGAGTTCGCATGGAAGGGTGGCGGTTGCTACTGGCCCCGCAGATGCCGCAGCCCCGTCCAATAGTACCCAATGACTAGAGCCCGCACAGCCCGTCTACCTGTGTCCGCTCAGCTATGATGCGTGGAAGCGACCCCTGGTGGAGATGGAGGTAGAGAAACAGAAGGGTAGTTATTTGTTGGACACGGGAGCTTCTTGCACCGTGATTCATACGGATAGCCCTTTTGACTCACCGCTATCTACCAAGGTCCCATTCACATTAGCGGGGTTCACGGGAAAAGAGCAGGCTGGCGCGTTCTCCCTTCCACTATCCATTCATTTAGGAGCACTCCACACCACGTGGAAGTGCATACTGATGAAATGGCAAGAGGGGGGTGGGAGAGGCATCCTCGGATCCGATCTCCTATCGGGGCACGGGATCCTCGTGGACCTCAGGAATCACTGTCTCTGGGGGGCTAAGGGTGAAGAAGGCGAGGTAGTGGTAATTCCGGGGGAGGAAGGAACAGGGGCCCTGTGTACCATGAAGCCATCCGGAGGCTACGACCTCGGGCTTATGGTCGCGGACGTCCCAACGGACATGCAAACGTACGTGTCAGATAATATGCACGCGTTTGCAACCCACAAGCACGATTGTGGGAGGGTTACCGGGTTTGAGGTCAGCGTAGATGGGGACCCCATGACCCGGCCCCAAAAGCAGTATAACTTCCCCAAAGAAGCAGAACCCGATATGGAGACAGCAATGTCCTCCTTGGTGCAGCAGGGCGTGTTGAGGCCGATAGCCACACACGTGAACTCCCCATTATGGCCGGTTAGGAAGCCGGATAATTCATGGAGGGCCACGGTGGACTACAGAGTCCTTAACAGTAACATTCCCGCCTGCGCGCCCACGGTAGCAGCAGTCGCTGACCTAATAGGGAGTATCCCAGCGTCCGCGACCACGTTCACGGTGCTGGATATCTCGAACGGTTTTTGGTCCATCCCGCTGCGGCGAGAGGACCAGTACAAGTTTGCCTTTACTTTCAAAGGACAACAGTACACATGGAACTGTCTGCCACAGGGTTTTCACAACAGCCCCAGTATTTTCCATCAGTGTATGGCAGGAAGTTTAAAGGAGTTTAGTCAGCCCAATCAGATAGTGCAGTACGTGGATGATTTGCTCCTATTTACGGATTCAAGGGAGGAGCATGGACCACTGCTGGCCGAGTTATTGGAGCTGCTAGCGAGAAAGGGTTTTAAAGTGAACCCTAAGAAAGCACGTATCGGTCAGCAGGAAGTAAAATTCCTGGGGCTGACCATTCGCGCTGGGGAAAGAGCCATAGATAAGGCTAGGAGGGAGTCGGTGCAAGAGTTACCGATTCCCAACACCATAAGGGGTGTGAGGTCCTTTTTGGGACTGACCGGTTACTGCAGGGATTTTATCGAAGACTATGCGGCCACAGCAGCGCCGCTGCTCCGACTCCTCCATAAGGGAGTGGAGTGGTCTTGGGACGAGGGATGCCAGACAGCCTTCGAGAAGTTAAAAAGGGATTTGCAGACCGCGCCAGCTTTAGGGGCCATAGATGGGGGGAAGGAGTTTTTCCTGGAGGTAGCTGCCAGCGGGGACAGCTTGAGCGCTGTGCTGCTCCAAGAGCGTCACGGCAAGCTGAGGCCGGTTGTCTATTCGTCCAGGGTGTTAACGGATGTGGAGAGAAGTTTCTCCAATTGCGAAAGGCACCTTTTAGCCACGCATTAGGCTGTGAAAAGATCAGCGATCTTCACAGGGCTCTCTCCCATCACTCTCCTCACCCATCACACACCAACTAAGATGCTTCTAGATGGGAGGATTAAAGATGGGACCGTAAGCAGCGTGCGTATTGCGCGCTGGACCCTTCTCCTTTCCCAGATGGATCTTAGAATTAAAGGTCTTTGCGAGCCCAGGCTTGCGGCCAATTTGGTATACCCCGGTACAGCCCACCAGTGTTCGGTGGAAGGGGTGTGGGAAGTCAACATAGGTTTGCGGGCCAGGATACATCCCACTGGGCGCAAGATTTATGTTGATGGTTCCAGCACAGTGTCCGCTGGCGAACGACTCACAGGGTGCGGAGTTTATGACCCTGCGGCAAACCTTGCCCTGGCGATTAACTCCCCAGCATCATGAGCGCGCAGCAGGCTGAGCTGTCTGCAGTGGTGTACGTCGTTACCCACCCAGAAACTTTCCCAACCCCATACACGATTTGCTCGGACAGTATGTTCACATGCAATTCGTGTACGGAATACCTGGCCATTTGGTCCCGCCGTGGATACACCTCCGCGGACGGACGACCTTTAACGGTGAAGCCCTTGCTGGAAAAGATCCTAGCAGCAGTAAGGGAGGAAGGGGAGATTTTCATCCATAAGGTGAAGGCTCACTCCTCCACAGAGCCCCGTGGGGAAGGCAACCAGCAGGCGGATGCGCTAGCCAGGGAGGGTGCCTGTAACGGCATTTTCTGGGACCCCTATGGGCCCAGACCCATGGCAGCGATCCAAGGCAGGGACGGGAATCCCGGGAACACCAGGGTAGCATTGCCCCTAGACCTTAAGACCGTCCAGAACCAGGATGCCGCCCTAAATGCAGTCCTCAGAACCCTTGCTGAGGGGAAGCAGGTAGAGGGCCCGTACAGTACGGCAACCCTCTCCGTTAAGGAAGGCATGCTGTTCCGCGAGGAGCAGTGGGTTGTGCCGCAGCAGCACAGGAGGGAATTCCTCCAGTTGGCTCATGAGGGACCGGGGGCAGGGCACCCCGGGCCCGAGGTTACCTGGCAACGGGTAGAGCAAGCGGGATGGTGGCCGGGGCTCAGGGAGCAGGTCCGCGAGTTCTGTGCAAGCTGTCTCGTGTGCGCTGCAAACAACCCAGACCCCCAGAAAAGGAAAGTGCCCATGGGGCACATCAGGAGGGTAGAGGGACCATGGCAGTCGATACAGATCGACTATATAGGGCCCCTGCCCACCACCCAGGGAGGCTATAAATACTGCCTCGTCTTGGTGGATGTGTTTTCCAAATGGGTGGAAGCCTTCCCCTGTAGAATAGCTACGGCACTGGGTACTGCAAAAATCTTGGTCTGGGAAGTGTTCTCGCGGTGGGGACTTCCCCGTTTTGTGGAGTCAGACCAAGGGAGTCATTTCACCGGCCAGGTGATGCAGAACACCCTCATGCTTTTGGGCATTGAAGGGAAATGGCACGTAGCGCACAATCCCCAGTCATCCGGGATTGTTGAACGCATGAACCGGATCCTGAAGGAGAAATTGAGGAAAGAGACTATGAACTCGCCCCAAAAATGGGCGGAGGTTCTGCCTTTAGTCCTCATGGGGGTCCGGGCCAGTCAGTCGAAAAGTACGGGGTATTCCCCGCACGAGGTGATGACTGGGAGGATCATGCGAACCCCCACCCATGTGCTAGCGCCGGTGCTCACTGAGGGTCAGCTCCAAGAGATAAGCAGGGACAAGTTCGTCCAGACCCTCTTGGAGCGCCTGAAGCAGGTTTATGAGCAGGCGGCTGGGAACATGGGAAGGCAGCATCAGGGCAATCGCCTGTTGCTGGAACCCCGCAAAACGCGTGAGTGGGAAGTAGGAGACCAGGTCATGGTCAGAAACTACGCCAGAGTAGGGAGTCTGGAACCACTGTATATGGGACCCTACAGCATTGTAGATAAGGCGAGTCCCATGGTATACGCCGTAAAGGTACCTCGGCGCACTAAGTGGTTCCACGTAAATCAGTGCAAACTGTATAAGCCGGGCGCACAAGGGCCAACCACAGGGGCCAAACCTGTGAGTGGGGACTCGCAGCCCCAGGTAGGGCCACAGGGCACACAGGCAGGCAAAGCAGCTTGCATCAGGGGAGAGGACATCCTAGAAAAATGTGAGATATTTTATTGGGGTTGGGAGACAGATGAGGAAGAGCTCGAGGAGCTCGACGAAGATAGGGACACAAGCGAGGAGGAGCTGGAATCGGAGGACGAAAGGGTCGCCCCCGATTCAGGTATAGGGGAGACAGGGGCTGCAGATAGAGATCCACAAAGGGTGGAGGCCGAAGCTGCAGGTCCCGAACGCAGGGGGGCGGAGCTAGGGGAGGCGGAGCCAGCCGCTGTGGTGGGACCACAGGGCGTGGCGATGGAAGCCTCAGAGCCCGAGCCGCCCGCCTTGAACGTCTTGCCCTCGAGGGAGGTAGGGACTGCGAGTGAAGGGCCGCCTACTGGGCCAAGTAGGGCGGTGCCACAAGCTGCAGATCCCGAGTTCAGGGAGGCGGAGTCAGGGGAGGCGGAGCCAGCGACTGTGGTGGGACCACAGGTCGCCACGGTGGAAGTCTCGGAACCCGGTCCGTCGGTCCTGGAGTTCCTGCCCCCGGTAGCTCTCCGTAGGTCAAGTCGGATACCCCAGCCCAGGAAGATATGGTCAAGTCCCCAGAGTGTCCCAAGGCGTAGGCTCAAGGCTAAGGCAGCCCAGGGAGAGTCCAGTCGCAGCGCAGCAGCAACAGGCTGCGGCAGATCAAAGGGGGGGGTCAATGCCCTCCCACCGTTGGGAGAAGCCTGCGGCAGCGACCGCAGAATTTGAGTAGGCTGCCCTGGGAACGGGCGGCGCTGTACAGTGATAAGTTTAAGTATAAGTTTATAGTTTTAGATCAGGTTATAAGGTTATAGTTTTAAATCGGTTTAAGTCGGTAGTTTAATTTTGTTTAACAGAAAGAGGTAAAATGATGGGAGTTATTAGAGATAGGAATAGTTAAAGTCTATCCAGCGCACATGTCTTCTTACGTGAGGCGAGGTCAGGGGACCCGCTCACCCTTCACAAAAGCCTTGCGAGGCTGGCTACCTCATTCTATCTGATCACAGGAACCAAGGAAGGATGGAACGAATTCTAGTATTGCTCGCGGCAATCGGATGTGGATTGGCCTATCGAGGCCACACCAAGGATGTCGTGGTGTTTGGATGCTCCGGGGACACGGCCCCCATCGCGGTGGATGGGACCGGAAGACGAGAGGCTGAGGAGACCACCACCTATTTCCACAAGGGAAGGTGGCCAGGATGGCTGGGAACGAATTCAACTGAGTATTCCAGTACATCGGGTTTTGCCTACCAAGAGACTTCTTTAATGTGCCCCAAAGTAAGGATCATCGCACCCAGAGTCAGCGTCACCGTCGGCAAACGGATTTGTTTGACTTGTAATGGGAATGTCCCATTGAGCCGATGGTGGTGGCTACGAAAGCAGAGCAAAAACATGAGGAACTCTTCGGTCGAGTGGGAGCGACTGGGTAATAATACCCATCGGACAATTACGGGGACAAACGGACAAGTGAGAGTCTGTTGGGACAAATGGTGGGAACCGGATGAGGGAATTTATGTATGTATGTGGGGGTCAAAGTACGTTTGCCCCAAAGGCATCTCCATATTTTTCATCAATCAATGGCAGGATAACGGACAGGGGATGAGGTGGGATGCGAGCACCAGGGGGTGCGGAGCCCCATACTCCCCGATCCCGGTAAATGCCACTGAACTCATTACGCGCCCACGCAAAGCCCCGCCCACGATTCCGGTGGTTCTAGCTAAGGAAGAAGGGTGCCCTAAAACCAGTAAGGGACCCGGGAATGGTTTGGTACTGGTCCCCACAGACCAGATACTATTTCAGGGGGTACATTACGCGGTGGCCTCGGTGATTTTAAATCTCACCGAGGTGCGGTTACCAGAGTGGTGCCCCAAAAAGACGGAACAGTTATATCAGGTCCTGTTGACCAAGATGTTTAGACAATTTTATGAGTTCGATTTCGCAGAAATTGATAAAACAAGTTTGTACACCGCACCACATGAAGTTTTGGGTCAGGTGGGGAGGCAAAGAAGGGGTGTTGTGAACGACATGTTCACTGCTTTCAATACAGGTGGTCAACGCTCTAGACAGCGTGGAGCTGCAGACCCAGATTAATGGCTTAAAAACGCAATTAAAAAGCATTCTCACAGATGAAAATAAGGTGGTTGGGTCTGGGTTACACGAGGACCAGGCCATGACCCTCCATTTAAAAGAAATAATAGCTGAGCCAGAGAAACATGCGCGTACGGTAAATGCCCTGATTAGGGAAGATCGGAATGCGTCCGATCAGGCTGCGCAGAATGAGGTGTGTGTGCTTTACGGGGCGTGGTTACTGGGCGAGGGCCGCAGTAATTTGGAGGATTTAAAACAAGGTCTGGTCCCGTCCTGGATAAGTAACAAACACCTGCAGGCGCTCCACCCTTTTCAGAACGCATTAAACCCGTGCCAGCTCAGACTAGCTTCAGAAGCATACCCAGTCCCCGTGGACTGCGGACGATCAAACCATACCATCATGGGTATAGTATTACGTATGCCGGTTTTGGGCGACACAACAAAGCCCGCCCCGGTGTATCGGGTAGAGAACATTGGTGTCATTCAGGGGGGAGCCCACATTCGCTATGCAGCGGTTCCACCTTACGTCATCCGCTGGGAGCAAACGATGACAGGTACAGATCTCTCTGGTTGTCGTGGCCGGGGAGCACACATAATACTGTGTCCCCAGCACTTGAATGCCCTTTTAACACCACAGTGCGGGTTCAGAACGGCTGGTGCCAAGC
>JASTWF010002570.1:0-22330 GCA_030390025.1 Squalus acanthias | reverse complement strand
GAGAGAGGGGAGGGAAGAGAGTGAGAGTCACTGCCCATGTTGCCATGTGCCACTGCCCATGTTGCCCCGTGTCACTGCCCATGTTGCCCCGTGTCACTGCCCATGTTGCCCCGTGTCACTGCCCATGTTGCCGTGTGTCACTGCCCATGTTGCCGTGTGTCACTGCCCATGTTGCCGTGTGTCACTGCCTATGCTGTTGTCATTAACGAGTGTCACTGCCCATGTGTCACTGCCCATGTTCCTGCGTATCACCGCCCGCCTTCTCACGTGTCACTGCCCGCGTCCCCACCCATGTTCCCGCGTGTCGCTGCCCATGTTGTCATTGTTGCCTGTAACTATGGTGATGATGTTCTCTGAATCTGCCGTCTCTCACACAGAGTGAAGTGCCTGCATAGGGTCTCTACAATATGGGTGGGCAGCAAGAAGAGCATTCGTCTGTCCGACTGTTCCGGGAGTACCTGAGAATCCGGACTGTGCACCCTCAGCCAGACTACGGTAAGGTGTATGGGGAGATGTGACTGCTGCTGATACAGTTTTTGTACATATAACTGTCTGAATATCACAGACCTACATGGAGGCTCTTAAATCTGCCTAGCTCCTGTCTTCTGGGTCTTCAGCTTGTGGACACGAACACACACCAGCTGCTGCTTGTTTAGCCAAATATTTTTCTTTTTAATTTTGTTTCTGCTGCTCAAGGTGAGGGGTGAGAGTGTGGGTAATGAAACCTTCTATTGTAGGAGCCCAGTGCCAGCATCAAGCACTCCCAGGACAGGTACAGCACAGCCAGATACAGACTCTGCAGCAAACAGTGTGCCTCAGTGCACCCCAGTGTAGCAATCTGCCATTTTTTCCCACACCAGCCATCCACCACATGAGTGAGCTTGCAAGCCCATGCTGAATTTAGGAAGGCTTTTATACTGTCTGGTCATTCACATTAGGAACGGTGTAAGGAGCTCCTTTACTCATAGAACCTTTACAATAAGCAGACAGAGTCTTTCAACCCATCAGTCCCTAGCTCTGTGGTAGCACTCTTGCTTCTTCAGCACACAATCTAGGCCGACATTTCAGAGCAGTACTGAGGGACAGCTGCACTGGCGGAGGGGCAGTACTGAGGGAGCGCCGCACTGTCGGAGGGAGAGTACTGAGGGAGCGCTGCACTGGCGGAGGGGCAGTACTGAGGGAGAGCTGCACTGTCGGAGGGAGAGTACTGAGGGAGCGCTGCACTGTCGGAGGGGCAGTACTGAGGGAGCGCCGCACTGTCGGAGGGGCAGTACTGAGGGGGTGCGGCAGTATTGAGGGAATTGCTGCACTGTCGGAGGGGCAGTACTGAGGGGGTGCGGCAGTATTGAGAGATTGCTGCACTGGCGGAGGGTCAGTACTGAGGGAGCGCTGCACTGGCGGAGGGGCAGTACTGAGGGAGCGCCGCACTGTCGGAGGGAGAGTACTGAGGGAGCGCTGCACTGGCGGAGGGTCAGTACTGAGGGAGAGCTGCACTGTCGGAGGGAGAGTACTGAGGGAGCGCTGCACTGTTGGAGGGGCAGTACTGAGGGAGCGCCGCACTGTCGGAGGGGCAGTACTGAGGGGGAGCGGCAGTATTGAGGGATTGCTGCACTGTCGGAGGGGCAGTACTGAGGGAGCGCTGCACTGTCGGAGGGGCAGTACTGAGGGGGAGCGGCAGTATTGAGGGATTGCTGCACTGTCGGAGGGGCAGTACTGAGGGAGCGCTGCACTGTCGGAGGGGCAGTACTCAGGCAGTGCTGCACTGAGGGATTGCAGTACTGAGAGTGCATTAATGAGCGTCCTATTCCTGTTGAGGTCTGTCAGACGGTGTAGCCTATGCTGCTGGTTGCTCCAGGTCTCCATCTCCTGTTCTGCTGGTTGCTCCCAGTCTTTGTTCCTTGTTCAGTTGGTTTCTCCAGGTCTCTGTCCCTTGTTGTGTTGGTTTCTCCAGGTCTCAGTGCCTTGTTCTGTTGGTTTTTCCTGGTCTCTGTCCCTTGTTCTGTTGGTTTTTCCAGGTCTCAGTGCCTTGTTCTGTTGGTTTTTCCAGGTCTCAGTGCCTTGTTCTGTTGGTTTTTCCAGGTCTCAGTGCCTTGTTCTGTTGGTTTTTCCAGGTCTCAGTGCCTTGTTCTGTTGGTTTCTCCAGGTCTCAGTGCCTTGTTCTGTTGGTTGCTCCAGGACTCAGTGCCTTGTTCTGTTGGTTTTTCCAGGTCTCAGTGCCTTGTTCTGTTGGTTTTTCCAGGTCTCTGTCCCTTGTTCTGTTGGTTTTTCCAGGTCTCAGTGCCTTGTTCTGTTGGTTGCTCCGGGTCTCAGTGCCTTGTTCTGTTGGTTTCTCCAGGTCTCAGTGCCTTGTTCTGTTGGTTGCTCCAGCTCTCTGTCCCTTGTTCTGTTGGTTGCTCCGGGTCTCAGTGCCTTGTTCAGTTGGTTGCTCCGGGTCTCAGTGCCTTGTTCTGTTGGTTGCTCCGGGTCTCAGTGCCTTGTTCTGTTGGTTGCTCCAGGTCTCTGTCCCTTGTTCTGTTGGTTGCTCCAGGTCTCTGTCCCTTGTTCTGCTGGTTGCTCCAGCTCTCTGTCCCTTGTTCTGCTGGTTGCTCCAGCTCTCTGTCCCTTGTTCTGTTGGTTGCTCCAGCTCTCTGTCCCTTGTTCTGTTGGTTGCTCCAGCTCTCTGTCCCTTGTTCTGTTGGTTGCTCCGGGTCTCAGTGCCTTGTTCTGTTGGTTGCTCCAGCTCTCTGTCCCTTGTTCTGTTGGTTGCTCCAGGTCTCTGTCCCTTGTTCTGCTGGTTGCTCCAGGTCTCTGCCCCTTGTTCTGTTGGTTGCTCCAGGTCTCTGTCCCTTGTTCTGCTGGTTGCTCCAGCTCTCTGTCCCTTGTTCTGTTGGTTGCTCCAGCTCTCTGTCCCTTGTTCTGTTGGTTGCTCCAGCTCTCTGTCCCTTGTTCTGTTGGTTGCTCCGGGTCTCAGTGCCTTGTTCTGTTGGTTGCTCCAGCTCTCTGTCCCTTGTTCTGTTGGTTGCTCCGGGTCTCAGTGCCTTGTTCAGTTGGTTGCTCCGGGTCTCAGTGCCTTGTTCAGTTGGTTGCTCCGGGTCTCAGTGCCTTGTTCTGTTGGTTGCTCCGGGTCTCAGTGCCTTGTTCTGTTGGTTGCTCCAGCTCTCTGTCCCTTGTTCTGCTGGTTGCTCCAGCTCTCTGTCCCTTGTTCTGTTGGTTGCTCCAGCTCTCTGTCCCTTGTTCTGTTGGTTGCTCCGGGTCTCAGTGCCTTGTTCTGTTGGTTGCTCCAGGTCTCAGTGCCTTGTTCTGTTGGTTGCTCCAGGACTCAGTGCCTTGTTCTGCTGGTTTCTCCGGGTCTCTCCTTGTTCTGTTGGTTTCTCCAGGTCTCTGTCACTTGTTCTGTTGGTTTCTCCAGGTCTCAGTGCCTTGTTCTGTTGGTTGCTTTGGTCTCATTGCCTTGTTCTGCTGGTTTCTCTGGGTCTCTCCTTGTTCTGTTGGTTGCTCCAGGTCTCTGTCCCTTGTTCTGTTGGTTTCTCCGGGTCTCTCCTTGTTCTGTTGGTTTCTCCAGGTCTCAGTGCCTTGTTCTGTTGGTTTCTCTGGGTCTCTGTCCCTTGTTCTGTTGGTTTCTCCAGGTCTCAGTGCCTTGTTCTTTTGGTTGCTCCAGGACTCCGTGCCTTGTTCTGTTGGTTGTTCCAGGTCTCTGTCCCTTGTTCTGTTGGTTTCTCTAGGTCTCTCCTTGTTCTGTTGGTTGCTCCAGCTCTCTGTCCCTTGTTCTGTTGGTTTCTCTAGGTCTCTCCTTGTTCTGTTGGTTGCTCCAGGTCTCTGTCCCTCGTTCTGTTGGTTGCTCCTGGTCTCATTGCCTTGTTCTGTTGGTTGCTCCAGGACTCTGTCCTTTGTTCTGTTGGATTCTCTAGGTCTCTCTTTGTTCTGTTGGATTCTCTAGGTCTCTCTTTGTTCTGTTGGATTCTCTAGGTCTCTTTGTTCTGTTGGATTCTCTAGGTCTCTCTTTGTTCTGTTGGATTCTCTAGGT
Organism: Squalus acanthias; assembly: GCA_030390025.1. NCBI lineage: Eukaryota > Metazoa > Chordata > Chondrichthyes > Squaliformes > Squalidae > Squalus > Squalus acanthias. The sequence continues at coordinate 18,327 of JASTWF010002570.1, read as the reverse complement.
CTCTCTTTGTTCTGTTGGATTCTCTAGGTCTCTTTGTTCTGTTGGATTCTCTAGGTCTCTCTTTGTTCTATTGGATTCTCTAGGTCTCTCTTTGTTCTGTTGGATTCTCTAGGTCTCTTTGTTCTGTTGGATTCTCTAGGTCTCTCTTTGTTCTGTTGGATTCTCTAGGTCTCTTTGTTCTGTTGGATTCTCTAGGTCTCTCTTTGTTCTGTTGGATTCTCTAGGTCTCTTTGTTCTGTTGGATTCTCTAGGTCTCTCTTTGTTCTGTTGGATTCTCTAGGTCTCTTTGTTCTGTTGGATTCTCTAGGTCTCTCTTTGTTCTGTTGGATTCTCTAGGTCTCTTTGTTCTGTTGGATTCTCTAGGTCTCTCTTTGTTCTGTTGGATTCTCTAGGTCTCTTTGTTCTGTTGGATTCTCTAGGTCTCTCTTTGTTCTGTTGGATTCTCTAGGTCTCTTTGTTCTGTTGGATTCTCTAGGTCTCTCTTTGTTCTATTGGATTCTCTAGGTCTCTCCTTGTTCTGTTGGTTGCTCCAGGTCTCTCTCCCTTGTTCTGTTGGTTCCATCACAGTTCGAGCTGTGCAGTTTCAGTTTCCTTTCCTCCTCCCCATCACGCCGTGCAAGGACTGGGACATGTTACTATTTAGCCTAAAATTTTACATATTGGCTGCACCTAGTTACCGTGGCACTTGTTTTGTTTCTTTGTCATGTTTACCTGTAGAATGAGGAATCACTTTCCTGGACACTGCTAACTCTGTTCCAGAATAATCAAAACATGACCCTTTCAGGCACAGTAAAGCAGTCTCCAGGTTTTGAGACTACTTTCACCTCCTTCCTACTGCTTGTGTACATGCGAATATATGAAACTGAGGGACGGGAAAGGACAATCTGGTCCATCCAGCCTGTCCCGTACAGTTGTGATACCCGTGTATTACAATACAGACACTCCCCACCCTACCCGGAGCCATGGAATCTCCCGAAAGAGGCAAAAAACCAAAGAAATACCAAGCCAATTAGTGGGAAATATCTGGAATATTCCTCTCCGCCCCCCTGAGGTGATCGGAGCGAGTCCAGGAGACCACTCTGGCCCTGATTTACGCTGCAGGATACCTAGCTCTTGTACCAGCCAGGAAGGAATTCAGCGAATCAGCGTCCACTGCACCAGCCGGCAGCCTGTTCCACAGGTCCACTATTCTCCAGGAAAAGAACCACCTCCTGACATCGAACTTGGTTCTGCCCTCACATAACTTGTAAGCATGACCCATGATTCTCCCTCGCCTATTTAGCTGAAATAATTGGTCTACATAAACACAATCTAGTTCCTTCATTATTTTATAAACCTCCATCAAATCACCCCTAGGTCTACGCTTCTCTAAAGAATAGACATCCAGCTCTTTGAGCCCATCTGGGTAATTAAGATGTGTTATACTGGGAATTAGCCTTGGGGCCCTCCTCTGCACCCTTTCCAAAGCCTCAGTCTCACCCACCATGTGAGGAGGCCAAAACTGGACACAGTATTCTAACTGAAGCCTAACCAGGTCATGTACAAGGACAAAATGGTATGTTTTGTTTTATAGTGAATTGTCCTCTGGATACACCCTGGAGCCCTGCTCGCTTTGGCTTTGGCTTCACTGCATTGGTCATGGGCCTTTAGAGATTAATGCACTAAAACACCCAGATCACTTTCTTCCACCACTGACTTTAATTCTGTCCCCTTGACATCCTGCCATTCCTATATTTTGGAGGATAACACGGGGTTATATCTATTATAAATACTGAGTCTGCCTTAGTCAGTCAGTCTGTCTGTCTGTGAATATTGTAGGACTGACTGTGCCAACCCTGTGTTTTTCAGATGGTGCTATTGAGTTCCTTGAAAGGCTGAGTGTGGAGCTGGATCTTCCCTGTAAGAAGGTCGAGGTGAGAGGTTGTTTGTTTGCACACCCTGCACATCTACTCCTGCTCTGCGCTGGAATAGATAATAAAGAACCTGGACTTTGTTCGTCCTATGTCGCATGGGGCTGGGGGTATGGATGGGGGGAAGAGAGGAGGTGTAAGAACAAGCTGAGACCTGCCTGTCCCTTTTTTAGAGACATTTTTGTGGAGAACCCAGCAGGCTTCTTCGTTCAGTGAGGTGTGCACGGCAAGGTGGTCTTGGTACACACATCCACCTCACACTACAGTGTCACTGCCAGCACTATAAGAGAGGCGGGTTAGTGCTAATGCCTTCGAAAGGGCCGGGAAATAGCTCAAGACAGGCTCCTCCAGAGTGCATCGCTGCCAGCACTGAGTGTGTACAGGCACTACTGCTGGACTGAGCTCAGTCAGTCTGTGCAAGCTACAGATAAGTGCAAAGTGTTAGTAACACTGCACACTGACTTGAGCACATAATCCAGGTTGACACTGGAGAGGGCGAATGGGGCCTTGGTTTAAAGTCTCATCCAATAGGATGGTTTCACTGCTGTTGTGCACTGTGGGAAATGACCTCTGTTGACCCTACCAGTGAGATAGGTTGCCACAGACAGAAGAGGCTGCCAGAAGAGAGCATGTGGGGAGAGCTGGAGTGCAAAATAGAGACTCTCAGACTCGTGCTTCATTCTGGTTTTTCACGCAGCTGTGAGATTCCAACACTCCTGTCCAGCATCCCATTCTCTACCCTCCGTAGACTTCAGCTCATCCAAAACTCTGCTGGCCATAACCTATTCTGCAACAATTCCTTCTTACCCATCACCGCTGCCCTTGCTGATGTACATTGGCTCCCGGTTCCCCAACATCTCCGATTTAGAATTCTCATCCTCAGTAGCGTAGTGGCAATGTCACTGGGCTAGTAATCCAGAGGCCTGGACTCATGATCCAGAGACGTGAGTTCAAATCCCACCACGGCAGCTGGGAAATTTAAATTCAGTCAATTAAATAAATCTGGAATAATTACTAGTATCAGTAATGGTGACCATGAAACGATCGGATTGTTGTAAAAACCCATTTAGGGAAGGAAATCTTCCATCCTTACCTGGTCTGGACAAAATGTGACTCCAGACCCACAGCAATGTGGTTGACTCTTAACTGCCCTCTGAAATGGCCTAGCTACAAAAAAGAATGAAACCGACTATGGACACGGCAACGGCACACCCAGCCCAGTCGACCCTGCAAATTCCTCCTCACCAACATCTGGGGACTTGTACCAAAATTGGGAGACCTGTCCCACAGACTAGTGAATCAGCAGCCTGACGTAGTCATACTCACAGAATCATACCTTTCAGCCAATGTCCCAGACTTCTCCAGGGGTGGTGGCACAGTGGTATAAAGTCGGGAAGGAGTGGCCCTGGGAGTCCTCAACATTGACTCCGGACCCCATGAAGTCTCATGGCTTCAAGTCAAGCATGGGCAAGGAAACCTCCTGCTGATTACCACCTACCGCCCTCCCTCAGCTGATGAATCCGTACTCCTCCATGTTGAACACCACTTGGAAGAAGCACTGAGAGTAGCAAGGGCACAGAATGTACTCTGGGTGGGGGACTTCAATATCCATCACCAAGAGTGGCTCGGTAGCACCACTACTGACCGAGCTGGCCGAATCCTGAAGGACATAACTGCCAGTCTGGGCCTGCAACAGGTGGTGAGAGAACCAACACGAGGGGAGAAACCTACTTGACCTCGTCCTCACCAATCTACCTGTCGCAGATGCATCTGTCCATGACAGCATTGGAAGCAGTGACCACTGCACAGTCCTTGTGGAGACGAAGTCCCGTCTTCACACTGAGGACACCCTCCATCATATTGTGTGGCACTACCACCGTGCTAAATGGAATAGATTCAGAACAGATCTAGCAGCTCAAAACTGGGTATCCATGAGGCGCTGTGGGCCATCAGCAGCAGCAGAATTTTATTTCACCATAATCTGTAACCTCATGGCCCGACCTATCCCTCACTCTACCATTACCATCAAGCCAGGGGACCAACCCTGGTTCAATAAGGAGTGTAGAAGAGCATGCCAGGAGCAGCACCAGGCATACCTAAAAATGAGGTGCCAACCTGGAGAAGCTGCAACACAGGACTACATGCATGCTAAAAAGCGGAAGCAGCATGCTATAGACAATCAACGGATCAGATAAAAGCTCTGCAGTCTTGCCACATCCAGTCGTGAATGGTGGTGGACCATTCAACAACTAACGGGAGGAGAAGGCTCCATGAATATCCCCATCCTCAATGATGGTGGAGCCCAGCACGTGAGTGTAAAAGACAAGGCTGAAGCGTTTGCAACCATCTTCAGCCAGAAGTGCCAAGTGGATGATCCATATCGTCCTACTCCTGAGGTCCCCACCATCACAGAAGCCAGTCTTCAGCCAATTAGATTCACTCCACACGATATCAAGAAACGGCTGAGCGCACTGGATACGGCAAAGGCTATGGGCCCCGACAACATTCCGGCTATTGTGCTGAAGACTTGTGCTCCAGAACTAGCCGCGCCTCTAGCCAAGCTGTTCCAGTACAGCTACAACACTGGCATCTATCTGACAATGTGGAAAACCGCCCCATCAGTCCACTCTCAATCATCAGCAAAGTGACGGAAGGTGTCATCGACAGTGCTATGAAGCGGCACTTACTCACCAGTAACCTGCTCACGGATGCCCAGTCAATGGGAATCAGGGGGAAAACTCGCCAAGGCTTCTTCGGCAGCACCTCCCAAACCCGTGACCTCTTCCACCTAGAAGGACAAGGGCAGCAGGCGCATGGGAACGCCACCACCTCCAAGTTCCCCTCCAAGTTACACACCATCCTGACTTAGAAGTATATCGCCGTTCCTTCATCGTCGCTGGGTCAAAATCCTGGAACTTCCTCCCTAATAGCACTGTGGGAGCACCTTCACCACACGGACTGCAGCGGTTCAAAAAGGCGGCTCACCACCACCTTCTCAAGGGCAACTAGGGATGGGCAATAAATGCTGGCTTTGTCAGCGACGCCCACATCCCATGAATGAATGAAAAAAAAATGTTGAAATCCCTCCATGGCCTTGCCCCTCCCTATCTCTCTAGTCTTCACCGATCCACCAAACTCTCCATTCCTCCAGTTCTGGCCTCTTGTGCATCCCCGATTTTCATCGCTCCACCACTGGCGGGCGTCCCTTCATCTGCCTCGGCCCGAAGCTCTGGAATTCCCTCCCTAAATCTCTCTGCCTCTCTCTCCTCCTTTAAGACGCTCCTTAAAACCCATCTCTTTGACCAAGCTGTCTCATGTCCTGTCCTGTCCTAATGTCTCCCTCTTTTGGCACGGGGTCCATTTTTGTCTGATTACACCTCTGTGAAGCACCTCGTGATGTTTTACTATGTCTGCTCTGTGCTGTATTATTGCGAGTTGTTTAGAGTGCTGCCTGACTGAATGTGTGGGGAGCATCAGCTGAACACTGAGGCCTGTTTTATTGTGTAGGTTTCTCCGGGCCGTGTGATCATCATCCTCACCTGGGAGGGAACGGACCCCAAGCTGAAATCCATTCTCCTCAACTCCCACACAGATGTGGTGCCAGTCTTCGAGGTAAGCTGTGCGGAGGAGGCCAGTGGGGTTGGTGCAGAATTCCAGGGGTTTGCAGGTGGTGGAACTGGGCTCACTTTGCTTTTCTGTGTGCAGGAGCACTGGAAGCACGATCCGTTTGCAGCACTGAAGGACGAACAGGGGAATATATACGGCCGAGGGGCGCAGGACATGAAGTGTGTCACCATTCAGTGAGTTCATTGACTGGCTGGTTAGGAGCAAGGGTGCTCCTAGACTGGGACTGAGCCAAACAAACCAGGAGGGTCCCAGGTTCGATTGTCGGTCCGTGCTTTGGTAGCTAATTCCAGCCAAGTCAGGGGTGGGGGGCTAAGATTGGAATGTGCGCCACAGGGCTGGGGGAGGGGAGAATCGTCCAGGTTTCCAGCTCCTAACCGCTGTCCAGTGACACCTGCTGGAATTAGAGTGTGTACGTCGTTGGGGTTGGTGGATGATGCTCCCATGGGCCAATAGCACATTGACACGACATGCCAAGGCTCGCACGTGATTGGTTTGCTTGGGTGAGGTACCGATGGCTCCCTGTTCAGTGTGTCTGATGTACAGCCCCCTGTGTAAACAATTTTGAACACATCTCTGTTCCACACCACGCTCCATCCCGTATTTGCCACCGAATGAAGAGTAGGGACCAGGTTGTGTCGTGTATTAGACACTGACCTTTCACTGGTGGGATGAAATTTTCTGCTGGCTCTCAGGATTCTTCATGAAATGGGTTTGGGCAGCACCGACTACCCCTAGTTCAGACCCGAGGGCAGCACCGACTACCCCTAGTTCAGACCCGAGGGCAGCACCGACTACCCCTAGTTCAGACCCGAGGGCAGCACCGACTACCCCTAGTTCAGACCCGAGGGCAGCACCGACTGCCCCTAGTTCAGTCCCGAGGGTAGCACCGACTACCCCTAGTTCAGTCCCGAGGGCAGCATGGACTGCCCCTAGTTCAGACCCGAGGGCAGCACCGACTGCCCCTAGTTCAGTCCCGAGGGCAGCACCGACTGCCCCTAGTTCAGTCCCGAGGGTAGCACCGACTACCCCTAGTTCAGTCCCGAGGGCAGCATGGACTGCCCCTAGTTCAGACCCGAGGGCAGCACCGACTGCCCCTAGTTCAGTCCCGAGGGCAGCACCGACTGCCCCTAGTTCAGTCCCGAGGGCAGCACCGACTGCCCCTAGTTCAGTCCCGAGGGCAGCACCGACTGCCCCTAGTTCAGTCCCGAGGGCAGCACCGACTGCCCCTAGTTCAGTCCCGAGGGCAGCACCGACTGCCCCTAGTTCAGTCCCGAGGGCAGCACCGACTGCCCCTAGTTCAGTCCCGAGGGCAGCACCGACTACCCCTAGTTCAGTCCTGAGGGCACTCACACTTACAGGATGAGAAAAGAAAAATTGCACTTTGGTGAAGGAGGGGTTGTTCCCTGAGATTTGGGCTGAAGTATGTTGTGGAAGTGTTTGATGGGACAGTGTAGAGGGAGCTTTACTCTGTATCTAACTCGTGCTGTACCTGCCCTGGGAGTGTTTGGTGGGACAGTGTAGAGGGAGCTTTACTCTGTATCTAACCCGTGCTGTACCTGCCCTGGGAGTGTTTGATGGGACAGTGTAGAGGGAGCTTTACTCTGTATCTAACCCGTGCTGTACCTGCCCTGGGAGTGTTTGATGGGACAGTGTAGAGGGAGCTTTACTCTGTATCTAACCTGTGCTGTACCTGCCCTGGGAGTGTTTGATGGGACAGTGTAGAGGGAGCTTTACTCTGTATCTAACCCGTGCTGTACCTGCCCTGGGAGTGTTTGATGGGACAGTGTAGGGGGAGCTTTACTCTGTATCTAACCCGTGCTATACCTGCCCTGGGAGTGTTTGATGGGACAGTGTAGAGGGAGCTTTACTCTGTATCTAACCCGTGCTGTACCTGCCCTGGGAGTGTTTGATGGGACAGTGTAGAGGGAGCTTTACTCTGTATCTAACCCGTGCTGTACCTGCCCTGGGAGTGTTTGATTGGATAGTGTGATTCACCAGCGCTAGCACCTCTCGCCTCAATGAGTGTAATAGTTTCTTTAAATGGAAGTGTGTCGTGGGCAGGGGGTGATGATGTGCTGTTCATTGTGGCTCAGAGTATGTATCAACACCCTAAGTTGGCTGTAAGTCTTGTAGAATTTAGAAGTATTTATCTTCTGTCTCTTTCAGGTATATTGAAGCGATTCGGAGGTTGAAATCAGAAGGGAAGCGATTTCCTCGGACGATTCACCTGTTGGTTGTTCCCGGTAAGAATGAAAAGGGTCGGAGTTTAACCTGGGTAAGGGTGTTCAGAGTTGGCGCAGTGATTGTGTTGAATTCCTTTATCAGTGATGATTCTGACAAAAATGAAGCATTATGCCTGATTTTGGATTGGTGGCGGTCCGTTTAATCCAGTCACAGTACATTAGGAGTGTAAAAGCCAGGTGCTGCCAGAATCCTGTCCCTAGCCTAACTGGATGCAAATGCTGCTAAGATTTTGTTGTCTCCAGGCAAATTTGCGTGAGGGAGTTCCCAAGCCGTGCATTTCAACAACAGCAAGAACTCGCATTTATGTAGCACTTTTAGCGTAGTTAAGAAGTCCCAAGGCGCTTCACAAGAGCGTTATCAGACATAATTTGACACTGTCACATAAGGAGATATTAGGACAGGTGACCAAAAGCTAGGTCAAAGAGGTCAGTTTTAAGGAGTGTTTTAAAGGAGGAGAGTACTAGAGAGGCGGAGAGGTTTAGGGAGGGAATTCCAGAAGGCCTGGGCAGCTGACGGCACGGCCGCCAATGGTGGAGCGATGGAAATGTGGGATGCGTAAGAGGCCAGAATGGGAGCGCAGATATCTTTGAGGTTGTGTATTTCAAACATAAACATGCTGAACTTGGTTCCAGTATATGTATAATGGGTAGTTCCTTATTGCATTGACTAATTTAAATCCAACAAATGCTGAAAACACAACCTTCTGACTCAGAGGCGACAGTGCTAAGACTGAGCCACGGCTGGTGCCATTCACTCCTCACCACCCCCTCATCCCCTATCCCACCATCCCAGCTTCCCGAGGTTGGTGCAGTACATTGGCGAGGTGGGTGTAGGATGTGAGCGAGGTGGGTGCAGGACGAGGGGGAGGTGGGTGCAGGACGACAACAACAACAACTTGTATTTATATAGCGCCTTTAACGTAGTAAAACGTTCCAAGGCGCTTCACAGGAGTATTATAAGACAAAAAATTTGACACCGAGCCACATAAGGAGAAATTAGGGCAGATGACCAAAAGCTTGGTCAAAGAGGTGGGTTTTAAGGGGCGTCTTAAAGGAGGAAAGAGAGGTAGAGAGGCAGAGAGGTTTAGGCAGGGAATTCCACAGCTTAGGGCCTAGGCACGGCCACCAATGGTTGAGCGATTATAATCAGGGATGCTCAAGAGGGCAAAATTAGAGGAGCGCAGATATCTCGGGAGGTTGTGGGACTGAAGGAGATTACAGAGATAGGAGGGGCGAGGCCATGGAGGGATTTGAAAATAAGGAAGAGAATTTTGAAATCGAGGTGTTGCTTAACCGGGAGCCAATGTAGGTCAGCGAGCACAGGGGAGATGGGTGAACGGGACTTGGTGCGAGTTAGGACACGGGCAGCTGAGTTTTGGATGATATCAAGTTTACGTAGGGTAGAATGTGGGAGGCCAGCCAGGAGTGCATTGGAATAGTCAAGTCTAGAGGTAACAAGGGCATGGATGAGGGTTTCAGCAGCGGATGAGCTGAGGCTAGGGTGGAGACGGGCGATGTTACGGAGGTGGAAATAGGCAATCTTAGTTATGCTGCGGACATGTGGTTGGAAGCTCATTTCAGGGTCAGATATGACACCAAGGTTGCGAACAGTGTGGTTCAGCCTCAGACAGATGTTAGGGAAAGGGATGGAGTCAGTGGCTAGGGAACGGAGTTTGTGGTGGGGACCGAAAACAATGGCTTCGGTCTTCCCAATATTTAATTGGAGAAAATTTCTGCTCATCCAGAACTGGATGTTGGACAAGCAGTCTGACAATTGAGGGACCATGGAGGGGTCGAGAGAAGTGGTAGTGAGGTAGAGCTGGGTGTCGTCAGCGTACATGTGGAAACTGACGCTGTGTTTTCGGATGATGTCGCCAAGGGGCAGCATGTAGATGAGGAATAGGAGGGGCCAAGGATAGATCCTTGGGGGGACACCAGAGGTAATGATGCGGGAGCGGGAAGAGACGCCATTGCAGGTGATTCTCTGGCTATGATTAGATAGATAAGAATGGAACCAGGCGAGTGCAGTCCCACCCAGCTGGATGATGGTGGAGACATTGGAGGAGGATGGAGTGGTCAACCGTGTCAAAGGCTGCAGACAAGTCAAGAAGGATGAGGAGGGATAGTTTACCTTTGTCACAGTCACAAAGGATGTCATTTGTGACTTTGATGAGGGCCGTTTCGGTACTGTAGCAGGGGCGGAAACCCGATTGGAGGGATTCAAACATGGAGTTGCGGGAAAAATGGGCACGGATTTGGGAGGCGACAACATGTTCAAGGACTTTGGAGAGGAAAGGAAAGGTTGGAGATGGGGCGGTAGTTTGCAAAGACGGAGGGGTCTAGGGTTGTTTTTTTTGAGGAGAGGGGTGATGACGGCAGATTTGAGGGAGACGGGAAACAGTACCTGAGGAAAGAGAACTGTTAACAATATTAGCTAACATGGGAGCCAGAAAAGGAAGTTGGGTGGTCAGCAGTTTGGTGGGAATAGGGTCGAGGGAGCAGGAAGTGGGTCTCATGGACAAGATGAGCGTGGAGAGGTCATATGGGGTGATTGGAGAAAAACTGGAGAAAGATGTGAGTTCAGGGCTAGGGCAGGGGGGAACCTTAAAGGAAGTTTGGCCCGGTGGGCTAATGGAAGGAAGGGAAGTGGCAGAGGCAGCTGAACGGATGGTCTCAATCTTAGAGACAAAGAAGTCCATGAGCTCCTCACACTTGTTGGAGGCGAGTGTGGAGAAGACAGGGGAGAGTGGTCTAAGAAGATGGTTAGCAGGGGAGAATAGAAGCTGGGGTTTATCTTTGCATTTCAGAATGATTCTGGAATAGTGAGCAATCTTGGCAGACGAGTGCAGGACCCTATAATGCTTTATGTGGTCCAGCCAGATCTGGCGGTGAATGGCTAAACCAGTTGTCCGCCATATCCGTTCAAGTCTGCGTCCCTTGGATTTAAACGAGAAGTCGCACAACACCAGGTTATAGTCCAGCAGATTTATTTAAAATTACAAGCTTTCGGAGCTATCCTGCCCCTTCTTCAGGTAGAGTTATTGTGAGAGAATCTACCAGAATTCACAGAATATAAACACAGAGAAAATGCAGAGATTCAATCTTTCCCTACATCAAAGACACACTAAGAGCACAGCCAAGACAATGAGATGTGTCCCAGGGGGTCCAACGTGTCAAAACACCTGCTGGCTGCATATCCTCTCCATTTGGGTTTGTTTCTTGTGTTTGTTTCTTGTGTTTGTTTTTTTAAAAAGCTGGAAAGACAGGCAACGATGTCAAGTCACGTTCTGTAGCGTGACATGAACCCGATATCCCGATTGAGGCCGTCCTCATGAGTGCGGAACTTGGCTATCAGTTTCTGCTCGATGATTTTGCGTTGTCGTGTATCCCGAAGGCCGCCTTGGAGAACGCTAACCCGCAGATCCGAGGCTGAATGCCCTTGACTGCTGAAGTGTTCCCCGACTGGGAGGCAACCATCCTGCCTGGCGATTGTTGCGCGGTGTCCGTTCATACGTTGTCTCAGTGTCTGCATGGTCTCGCCGATGTACCATGCTCTGGGGCATCCTTTACTGCAACGTATCAGGTAGACAACGTTGGCCGAGTCACATGAGTATGTACCATGTACCTGGTGGGTAGTGTCCTCACGTGTGATGACGGTATCTGTGTCCATGATCTGGCATGTCTTGCAGAGGTTGCCGTGGCAGGGTTGTGTGGTGTCGTGGTCGCTGTTCTCCTGACAGCTGGGTAATTTGCTGCGAACGATGGTACTTTTGAGGTTAGGCGGCTGCTTGAAGGCGAGTAGTGGAGGCGTGGGGATGGCCTTAGCAAGGTGTTCGTCGTCATCGATGACATGTTGAAGGCTGCGAAGAACATGGCGTAGTTTCTCCGCTCCGGGGAAGTACTGGAAGTACAAACCCAAATGGAGAGGATATGCAGCCAGCAGTTGTTTTGACACGTTGGACCCCCTGGGACACATCTCATTGTCTTGGCTGTGCTCTTAGTGTGTCTTCGATGTAGGGAAAGATTGAATCTCTGCATTTTCTCTGTGTTTATATTCTGTGAATTCTGGTAGATTCTCTCACAGTAACTCTACCTGAAGAAGGGGCAGGATAGCTCCGAAAGCTTGTAATTTTAAATAAATCTGTTGGACTATAACCTGGTGTTGTGCGACTTCTCGTTTTTGTCCACCCCAGTCCAACGCCGGCATCTCCGCACCTTGGATTTAAGGGGGTGAAGATGAGGGCCGTACCAGGGGGAGCGGCCAGGGTGAAAAAGAGTAATTGTTTTAATAGGGACTAGGGTAAGGTGGTGGTGAGGGTGTGTTTGAGCAGATTGATAGCTGCAGAAATGTTGTGGTGACTGGAGGGCCAAAGGCTGGACAGTTGGGATTTCATAAGTGCAGTTGTAAGAGAGTTGGGAGAGAGTTTTTTCCAGGGGCGGACACAGAAGGCAGTAGGGTTGGTGGGGGGTGATGGGGGGCGGGTGGAGAGCGATACGAAGAAGTGATCAGAGATGGCCTTATCTGCGATTGACACGATGGAAGTAGCGAGGCCACGAGAGATTGCAAGGTCGAGGGGGTGGCCGTGAATATGGGCTGGGGAGTTCACATGGAGGGAGAGATTAAGGGAGGATAGGAGGGTAGTGAACTCAGAGGCAAGAGCATGATGAATTGAGATGGAGGCTGAAGTCACCGAGGATGAGAAGTCACTCGGTGCAGAGGCTGAGGGAGGAAAGCAGTGACGATATCTCGGTAATAAAATTTTTATGGTACTTGGGTGGGTGGTAGAGAATGAGAATTTTAAATGAGAGGTGAGAGAGGTAGAACAAGGTGAGATGCTCAAAAGAAGAGAAAGTGCCAGAGGAGTAGGGGGACAGATCAAGGTGTGATTTGGTGATGAGAGCCACACCGCCACCATGGCGGTCTGGGCAGGGTCAGTGGTGGAAGGTATAGCCGGGCGGGGAAGCTTCATTTAAGAGTAAGGTGTCATCACTGTAAGACTTCACTTTTGTGTTCAAACCCCGAGACTTATTGAAATACTACAAGGTCAAACAAGATCCGATCAAATGGTACTTTATTGAATTCGATCAATAATATTTGCAATAACTATGCACTTAACTATGGATTATTTTGCAATATCTGTGCACTTATACGCAATATCTGTGCCTTTACACGCGTTTGGCCAATACATACAATCACCCTCAGTTGATCAATCCGAGTTGGTTGTAGGTTAATGGGTCCGATTCACCCGGCAGGATCCTGTCTTCCTCTTGGCTGCAGTCCCCGGGTTCCTCTTGGCTGTGTTTCCCGTCTGTGTCCAGGGTTCAGAATTCATTACTTTTTATAGGGTCTCTGTGTGCACAAGCACTCACTGATCTGCTCAGAGATGATTTGGTCAGCAAACCCTTAGGCCACCTCACATTGTGTTCTGGTTCCTTGATTAACTGCCTTGTTTGCTGTGTCCACAAAGTTCAATTAGGCCAGACTGTTTGCATAGCTTCAGGGTTTTCGCCAGCCTCGTAGTCGTATGATTAAAAAAAATATATTATTTCATACAATTCTGCCACGTCTCCTGACATCACCCCTCAGCCAAGTTTCCGTTAGGGCCATGATGTTGATGCAATCATCCACGATGGCAAGGGCCTTGTTCGCAAGTGAACAGATATTCTGGAGGGTGATGGCTGACCCACAGTTGCTGCAGTGATGAGTGCCTCGAAGGGCCGTTCGAAGGATGCCAAGAGAGGCACCGAGGGAAGCTGTGGGCTTATCTAAGAGGGAGTCAAACCTGGAACGGCGGCAGGAGAGTAGGAAGGTCAAAGAGTAATGAAGGATTGGGGTAGGGATTTGGGAGGGCAGCGTATCTGAGAGAGGAGAGGTGAAAGGAGGTATGACGACAGGAGAGAGCGGTCAGGGAGGGATAGAGAGAAAAGAAAAAGGGGGAGAAAAAAGTGGAAAAAGAAATGAACGGCTCGGTCCGGAGCGGCAGCCAAAGTGAGCACGTGAATGGACACGGAAAAGCTCAGGTTACATAGGCCTGGTTATGTAGTAATTAATGGGAAACATATTTCCTGGTAGCTGGGAATAGGTTGGAGACAATAGTAGGGAGACCAGAGTCAAAGTCAGAGGTCCCATGGAGGGTCAAAGCCGAATGGAGCCGGCACGGAGCATCGACAAACCAATGTCGTCGTGGATAGCACGTTTAATCAGTTGGTCACACCGCAGGTAAAGGCTGCACAGGCAGGAAGGGAATGGGTGACCACCAGGCAGAGTAGTAGGCGCAGGCAGGTAGTTCAGGGGTCCCCTGTGGACATCCCCCTCTCAAACAGATATACCGCTTTGGATATTGTTGAGGGAGATGGCTTATCAGGGGAAGGCAGCAGCAGCCAACTTCCTGGCACCATGGGTGGTTCTGCTGCACAGGACGGGAGGAAAAAGAGCGGGAGAGCTATAGCGATAGGGGATTCTATTGTAAGGGGAATAGATAGACGTTTCTGCGGCCGCAAACGAGACTCCTGGCCTCCCTGGTGCAAGGGTCAAGGATGTCTCGGAGCGGCTGCAGGGCATTCTGGAGGGGGAGGGTGAACAGCCAGTTGTCGTGGTGCATATAGGTACCAACGATATAGGTAAAAAACGGGATGATGTCCTAAAAGCTGAATATAGGGAGTTAGGAGGTAAATTAAAAAATAGGACCTCAAAGGTAGTAATCTCAGGATTGCTACCAGTGCCACGTGCTAGTCAGAGTAGAAATAGAAGATTATTTCAGATGAATACGTGGCTAGAGGAATGGTGCAAGGGGGAGGGATTCAAATTCCTGGGACATTGGAACCGGATCTGGGGGAGGTGGGACCAGTACAAACTGGACGGTTTGCACCTGGGCAGGACCGGGACTGATGTCCTAGGGGGAGTGTTTGCTAGTGCTGTTGGGGAGGGTTTAAACTAAAATGGCAGGGGGTTGGGAACCTGTGCAGGGAGACAGAGGAAAGGGAAGCAAGGATAGAAGCAAAAGACAGGAAGGAGAAAAGCAAAAGTGGCAGTCAGAGAAATCAAGGGTGTAAATCAAACATGGCCACAGTAAATAATAATTCTAAAAGGTCTAAGAGTGTTAAAAAAACAAGCCTGAAGGCTTTGTGTCTTAATGCGAGGAGCATTCGTAATAAGGTGGATGAATTAGCTGCGCAAATAGATGTAAACGGATATGATATAATTGGGATTACGGAGACATGGCTCCAAGGTGACCAAGGCTGGGAATTCAACATCCAGGGGTATTCAATATTCAGGAAAGACAGGCAAAAAGGAAATGGAGGTGGGGTAGCATTGCTGGTTAAAGAGGGGATTAACACAATAGTAAGGAAGGATATTAGCTCTGATAATGTGGAATCTGTATGGGTAGAGCTGAGAAATACCAAGGGGCAGAAAACGTTAGTGGGAGTTGTATACAGACCCCCAAACAGTAATGCTGAGATTGGGGATGGCATTAAATGGGAAATTAGAGACGCGTGCAATAAGGGCACAGCAGTTATCATGGGTGACTTTAATCTACATATAGATTGGGCTAACCAAATTAGTAACAATACTGTGGAGGAGGAATTCCTAGAGTGTATACGGGATGGTTTCCTGGACCAATATGTCGAGGAACCAACTAGAGATCAGGCCATCTTAGACTGGGTATTATGTAATGAGAAAGGATTAATTAGCAATCTTGTTGTGCGAGGCCACTTGGGGAGGAGCGATCATAATATGATAGAATTCTTCATTAAGATGGAGAGTGAAGTAGTTGACTCAGAGACTAGGGTCCTGAATTTAAATAAAGGAAACTACGATGGTATGAGGCGCGAATTGGCTAGGATGGATTGGGGAGCGTTACTTAAAGGGTTGACGGTGGATAGGCAATGGCAAACATTTAAAGATCGCATGGATGAACTACAGAATTTGTTCATCCCTGTTTGGCATAAAAATAAAACAAAAAAGGTGACTCAACCGTGGCTAACAAGGGAAATTAGGGATAGCATAAGATCCAAGGAGAGGACATATAAATTGGCCAGAAAAAGCAGCAAACCTGAGGATTGGGAGCAGTTTAGGATTCAGCAAAGGAGGACAAAGGGATTAATTAAGAGGGGGAAAATAGAATATGAGAGTAAGCTTGCAGGGAACATAAAAACTGACTGTAAAAGCTTCTATAGATATGTGAAGAGAAAAAGATTGGTGAAGTCATGCGTAGGTCCCTTGCAGTCAGAATCAGGGGAATTTATAATGGGGAACAAAGAAATGGCAGACGAATTAAATACATACTTTGGTTCTGTCTTCACAAAGGAGGACACAAATAACCTCCCAGAGATGTCGGGGAACATAGGGTCTAATGAGAGGGAGGAACTGAATGAAATCAGTATTTGTAGGGAAATGGTGTTAGGGAAATTGACGGGATTGAAGGCCGATAAATCCCCAGGGCCTGATAATCTACATCCTAGGGTACTTAAGGAAGTGGCCCCAGAAATAGTAGATGCATTGCTGGTCATTTTCCAAAATTCTATAGACTCTGGAACAGTACCCATGGATTGGAGGGTAGCTAATGTAACCCCACTATTTAAAAAAGGTGGTGGAGAGAAAACCTGACATCGGTAGTGGGGAAAATGCTAGAGTCCATTATAAAAGATGTAATAGCAGAGCACTTGGAAAACAGTGCTCTGCTATTACATCGGACAAAGTCAACATGGATTTACAAAAGGTAAATCATGCTTGACTAATCTACTGGAATTTTTTGAGTATGTAACTGGTAGAATAGCTAAGGGAGAACCAGTGGATGTGGTGTATTTGGACTTTCAGAAGGCTTTTGATAAGGTCCCGCATAAGAGATTAGCGTGCAAAGTTAAAGCACATGGGATTGGGGGTAAGGTACTGACTTGGATAGAGAACTGGTTGGCAAACAGGAAGCAAAGAGTTGGAATAAGCGGGTCTTTTTCCGAGTGGCAGGCAGTGACTAGTGGGGTACCGCAGGGATCGGTGCTAGGACCCCAGTTATTCACAATATATATAAATAATCTAGACGAGGGAACTAGATGTAATATCTCCAAGTTTGCAGATGACACAAAGCTGGGTGGGCGTGTGTGTTGTGAGGGGGATGCAGAGAAACTCCAGTATGATTTGGACAAGTTGGGTGATTGGGCAGATGCATGGCAGATGCAGTATAATGTGGATAAATGCGAGGTTATCCACTTTGGTGGCAAAAACAGGAAGGCAGATTATTATCTGAATGGCAATAGATTGGGAAAAGGGGAAGTGCAACGAGACCTGGGTGTCCTTGTGCACCAGTCGTTGAAGGTAAGCATGCAGGTGCAGCAGGTGGTTAAGAAGGCAAATGGTATGTTGGCCTTCATAGCGAGAGGATTCGAGTACAGGAGCAAGGATGTCTTGCTGCAGTTGTACAGGGCCTTGGTGAGACCACACCTTGAGTATTGTGTGCAGTTTTGGTCGCCTTATCTGAGGAAGGATGTTCTTGCCATGGAGGGAGTGCAGCGAAGATTCACCAGACTGATACCTGGGATGGCAGGAATGACGTATGAAGAGAGATTGGGACGATTGGGCTTGTATTCGCTAGAGTTTAGAAGAATGAGAGGGGATCTCATTGAAACTTATAAAATTCTAACAGGACTAGATGCAGGAAGGATGTTCCCGATGGCGGGGGAGTCCAGAACCAGGGGTCACAGTCTAAGGATAAGGGATAAGCCATTTAGGACTGAGATGAGGAGGAATTTCTTCACCCAGAGAGTGGTGAACCTGTGGAATTCTCTACCACAGAAGGCAGTTGAGGCCAATTCATTAAAGATATTCAAGAAGGAGTTAGATATATTTCTTAAGGCTAAAGGGATCAAGGGATATGGGGAGAAAGCAGGGACAGGGTACTGAATTTGGATGATCAGCCATGATCTCATTAAATGGCGGAGCAGGCTCGAGGGGCCGAATGGCCTACTCCTGCTCCTATCTTCTATGTTTCTATGTAAATTCAGAGACAGGTGTAGCAGGGGAGTGAAATCCAGAAGCTATTTGAAGGGTAGAGAGTTTGAGGTTGGAGGTTGTTGCTGTAGGAATGAGAGTCGGTAGCGGTGCAGAAAGATGATGGCAAAATTGAATCAAAATGGAGGTCACCGTAGATCAGAGCGGCAGAGAAAATGTAAAACCACAAGCCAGCGACCAGCAAAGCTGAAAAACCAGTAGAACCAGTTCAGCAGAGAGACAGCCGCAGTTTAAAAGTTATTTAAAAAAAATCATTTAGCAGCAGAGTTAGAGACAGCCCGTAAGTTTTACAGTGTAATCCAGTGCAGATGCGTAGTGGTGTCATCCAGTGTAGTTCAAAGCAGAAAAGCAGTTTAGATGTCCAGAGAAGTCTAGGAGATTGGAAACCAATTTGAGAAAAGAATTCAGCAGCTTAAAACTTGAAGCGACTGAATAGCAGAGCAGAGTCACAGCAGTGGAGTCAAATAGTGTAGGCAGTAGAGTAGCGTAGTCCTGTTGGCAGAGGAATCCAGGTGATGGAAGTCAAGTTTCAGCAGATTTG
>JASTWF010000257.1:627837-679059 GCA_030390025.1 Squalus acanthias | reverse complement strand
CCACCGCGCAAAGGATTGTGGTTTCCAACGTCCCGCCCTTTGTTCCGGGTGAGCTCCTCCTCCCCCACCTACGTCAACTGGGGGAGGTGAGGTCGGGGATCACACCCATCCCGCTCGGATTCCGGGAAGCCAGCCTTCGGCACGTCTTCTCCTTCCGGCGCCAGCTTTTCGTCCGGCTGGCGCGGGAGGGAGACGCGGACGCGCGTTCACGTGCTCCACGGGGGGACCGCCCACCGCGTCTTCTGGACCTCGGACGGCGTGCGGTGCTACGCCTGTAAGGAGGTGGGGCACGTCCGCAAAAACTGCCCCGCCTCCAAGGCCGCCACGACACCTGGCGCGGCCAGGGTTGGCGCCGCCGCCCCCCCTCCCCCTGATACTGTCCGCGCGTCGACGGCGACGGATGCGCGGGTCGAAATCGGAGGCCAACACCACCACGGCCTCCGGCGGGGAGGAGGGAGAGCGTCCGGGGGGAAGGAAGGCGCGTAGGAAAACTAAACACCTAAGGGCGGATCCCCTCGCGGAGGAAACATCGGAATTGACCGAACTCACGCCCGAGTATATCGCGGAGTTGGTCGGGACGCATGAGACTGGGGGGGTCCTCGTGCCTGGGCCCGTGACCGTGACCGCAACTGCTGAGGCAGCTGAATCAAGACCTGCGGCCGGGCTCGGGCCCGAGGGGCCCAAGAAACCCAGTCGTCGGAAAGGGGCAGAGAGGGAGGCCCCAGCAGACATGGAGGCCTCCCCCTCTCCGGGCCCCAACTTGTTAAAAAGAAAGCTCTGCCCCCAGCAGGAGGACTGCGAGGAGGAAGGTCCCTCCGCAAAAGGGGGGCAGTCGCCCGCCGCGGGTGCTGCGCCCCACCCCACCACCGTCATCGTCGCGCGCGATCGGCAGGGGTCGTCTGTCCCTCGGGAGGGTGAGACAGCCGAGTCTGTCCGACCTGTGCCTCCCGGGGATGGGGAAGAGACCCTGCCCGTGGGGGGGGGGCGCGCGGATCAACCCGCGGAGGGAAATGTAGTACCGGAACCGTTGCTCCTCGCCGGGTCGGGCGTCCTGGGGACTGGGGCGGGCGAGGCCAAAGAGGCTGAAGCCGAGCCCGCCTTTTATAACCCAGACATCTCCCAGGGACTGCTCGACCTGGTGGAGGAGTGTAGCAATCCCCAGCCCGCTGGGTCGGAGGTTGGTGGCGGGGAGACGGAAAGCCCCCTGACTCCGTCTCTGTTGTTGGCGCCGGACGTGCTGGAGGAATTTGGGATTATTTTCTCCCCGGTTTCTCCGGTCGCCCCGGCGCCTGAGGCGGGGGGGGGCCCCGAACCGCCGCCGCCGCCTCCCGGCCCAGCGCCCCTGAAGGAGCCCAGGGTGGACTCCTCTGCCACCGATCCTGGGGGTGGGATCGTGACGGAGGCGGGGCCGGCCGGTGCGGCTGAGCCGTTCGCTGCACCCTGTGTGACGGACGGGTTGGCCGCCGGTGACGACCTCCCGGAGGAGGACGGGGACTCGGTGTTGGGCAACGAGGACGATTTGGAGTCCATCGGCAGCGAGGTGATGGACGCCCTCGTGCCCTTCACCGACTCTCCCCTCATCCCCGTAGGGGAACTCCGGGATTTTATGGCCGTGAGCCAGGGTCGTCACAAGAAGATCCGGCTGGCCCTCGACAAGTGGTCGGAGCTGGCGCTGCTCGTCGTGTCCGTCCGCGCCGCCGTTAAAATCATGGGCGCGGACAAGGACGTTGACCGGCTCGAGCTGCGTCGGCTCAAAAGTTTCCACACTGGGCTGCTGAGGGAGTGGCGGTCGTCAGTGACCGCGCTCCCTCCCCTCCGTTAGGTAGAGGTTGCACTATGCTTCTGAGATGAAGATAACCATAGCCAGCCTCAACATCAACGGCAGCAGGGAGGCGCGCCGTAGATTCAATAACTTCTCGGTCCTTCGGGACGGGAAATATGCGGTGTGCTTCCTGCAAGAAACCCACACCGTTCCGGGAGACGAGGCCACGTGGCTCCTGGAGTGGCAAGGAGGGGTCAGCATGAGTCACCTCTCCAACAATTCCTGCGGGGTGGCTGTCTTGCTGGCCCCGCATTTTCAGCCGGAGATCTTGAGGGTCAAGGAGCACGTGCCGGGCCGCTTGCTCCAGGTCACTGTTCGCCTGGGAGGCGTGCCGCTCCATTTAGTGAACGTGTACGCCCCCCGGACCGGTGCGCAGCAAGTGCGCTTCTTCGGAGAAGTGTCCGCTCTTCTGGGCTCCATCGACGTGGGCGAGTGCGTCATCCTCGGGGGGGATTTCAATTGTACCCTCGAGGCGCGGGACCGGTCGGGTCCCCCGCGAAGCCCGGCGGCGATGGAGAAGTTGCGGGACCTGGTCGGGTCCTTCGACTTGGTGGACGTCTGGCGAAATCTCCATCCCGACTCCAGCGCCTTCACGAGCGTGAGGTCTGGAGGAGGAAGGTCCAGAATCGACCGCCTTTACATTTCCCGGGCGTACGTCTCCTGCGTTCCGGCGGCTTCCATGGTGCCGTGCACGGACCACCACCTGGTGTGGGCGGAGCTCGCTCCGCTGCGCGCGCGGGGGGGGGTCCGCGTACTGGCATTTTAACAACCTGCTGCTGGAGGACGCGCGGTTCCGGGATTCGTTTCGCCGGTTCTGGGCCGACTGGAGAAGGAAGCGGGGAGGCTTCCCCTCCTTGAGGCTATGGTGGGACGTGGGCAAGGCTCACGTCCGCGTCTTCTGTCAGGAGTACGCGAAGGGGTCGACCAAGAGGCGGGAGGCCCGGGTCGGGCGATTGGAGAAAGAAGTGCTCGACCTGGAGTCCCGTCTCGGTCAGGTCGTCGAGGACCCGGCCCTGCGGAAGGTGTACGAAGAGAAGAAGGGCGCGCTGAAGGACCTGCAGCTGGTCGGGTCCCGAGGCGCGTACGTGAGGTCGCGGATCCAGTTCCTGCGGGACCTGGACCGCGGCTCCCCCTTCTTCTACTCGCTGGAAAAAAGACGGGGGGTCCGTAAGCAGCTCTTGGGGCTGCTGGCCGACGACGGATCTCTGGTCTCGGATCCGGAGGGCATCAGCGCGGAGGCCCGGGCCTATTACGGGGCTCTGTTCTCTTCGGATCCGTCCAGCGAGGATGCGCGCAGAGTTTTGTGGGAGGACCTGCCGAAGGTCGGCCCGGAGGGCGCCGAGAATTTAGAAGCTCCGCTAAGCCTGGCGGAGCTGACCGGCACCCTGCGCCAGCTCTCGAGGGGCAAGTCCCCGGGGCTGGACGGGCTGACCGTGGAGTTTCCACAGGGCGTTCTGGGACGTCTTGGGGGACGACTACGCGCGGGTCCTGGGGGAAAGTCTGGCGACCGGGGAGATGCCCCTCTCTTGGCGCAGGGCGGTCATCGTCCTGCTGCCCAAGAAGGGCGATCTCCGCCTACTTAAGAACTGGCGCCCGGTCTACCTCCTCAGCACGGACTACAAAATTTTCGCCAGGGCTATGTCTGCTCGCCTTGGCACCGTGCTGGCCCGCATGATCCACCCCGACCAGTCCTACACGGTCCCGGGCCGGAGTATCCACGATAACATCCATCTGGTCCGGGACCTGGTCCACCATTCCCAGAGGGCTGGTCTGTCGGTCGCCTTCCTTTCCCTGGATCAGGAGAAGGCGTTCGACAGGGTGGATCACGAGTATCTTTTCGGGACTCTGCGCGCGTTCGGGTTCGGGACGCATTTCGTCGCCCGGATCCGACTTCTGTATGCCGCCGCGGAGTGTCTCATTAAAGTTAACGGGTCTTTGACGGCGCCCCTTCGCTTCGGGAGGGGGGTGCGTCAGGGATGCCCCATGTCCGGTCAGTTATACGCCGTTTGCGTGGAGCCTTTCCTGCGCCTCTTGCGGAAGAGGTTGACGGGACTGGCTCTGCGAGGGCCGGGCGTGGAGGTGGTCCTCTCGGCTTACGCCGATGACGTGCTCCTCGCGGTCACGGATCCCGTCGACTTGCGGAGGATGCGAGAATGCCAGCAGATTTACTCGGACGCATCCTCCGCCAAGATCAACTGGGAGAAATGTTCTGGACTCCTGGTGGGCCCATGGCGGGTGGACTCCCTGCCGGAGGAGTTCGGGCCTTTCGCCTGGAGCACCACGCACCTCCTCTACCTGGGAGTCTACCTCAGCCCGGCCGAGGACGCCTGGCCGGCGAACTGGCAAGAGCTGGAGGCCAAAGTCACCGCTCGCCTAGGGCGCTGGACAGGACTGCTCCGAGTGTTGTCCTACAGGGGTCGAGCGCTGGTCATAAACCAGCTGGTGGCCGCCATGTTGTGGTACCGGTTGGTCACTTTGATCCCTCCCCCTGCGTTTGTCGCCAAGATGCAGAAGAAGCTCGTCGACTTCTTCTGGGACAAAAGGAAGCACTGGGTCTCTGCCGCGGTTTTGAGTCTCCCGCTTAGGGAGGGCGGTCAGGCGCTGGTGTGCCTTCGCACCCAGGCGGCGACTTTCCGTCTTCAGACGCTGCAGAGATACCTGTACGTGGAGAATCCTCCTAGGTGGCGTGCGCTGGCGACGTATTTCTTCCGCCAGCTGCACGGCCTCAATTACGACACGCAGCTCCTGTTTGTGAGAGTGGGTGGCACGCGTGCCAGCCTGCGGGAGCTGCCTGTCTTCTACCAGGAACTGCTATGGGTTTGGAACAGCGTCGCCTCCGAGCGCAGTTCTCCCCCGTCAGGAGCGGCGGCCGTCCTTCGGGAGCCGCTGTTCAGGAATCCGCACCTCCACGACCGCGGGTTCGGCTGGCTGGCGGAGGGCAGGGCTGTGCCCGGTAAGGTGACCAGAGTCGGGGACCTGCTCGATGGCGGAGGAGCGGGCTGGATGGCGCCGGAGGAGTTGGCGAGGCGCATGTCTTGGGTCAACGTCCGGCTCGCGGTCAAAGCCATCGAGTCGCTAAAAGTGGCACTGGGCCCCGTCTCCACTAGGTGTGTCGAGGAGGCTCAAGCACGTGGGGCGATCCCGTCCGAACTGACCCCCGTTCGGACGGAATTCCTTATCGGCGCCCGGCCCCGAATCCTCCCTCGGGAGCCGCCGCCTCACCACTTGAGCCTTCTCGGAGAAATGCCCTCCGTGCCCTTTCAATCCGCACGGAGGCGTTTCCTGTACGGGCTGCTCCTGCACACTCTCCACTTTGCCATCTTCGTCTGCCGTCCGGACACGCCTTGGCGTACCATCCTGCCGTCCGGCGGAGGCGAAGGTCCCCATTGGAAGGCTCTCTACGCGGGAGTCTTCCCTTGTTCTATTGGGGACTTGGCCTGGAGGGTGTTGCACGGAGCAGTCCCGTGCAATAGGATTTTAAGTAGGTTTACGGACTCCCAGGCTGCTTGTCATTTCTGCGGCCTGGAGGAGTCCGTCTATCACATTTATATTGAGTGTGAGAGGTTGCAGCCCCTCTTTCATTATTTGAAGGGGCTGCTCCTCAATTTCTAGTTGCACTTCAGCCCCACGCTCCTGATCTACGGTCACCCGGTGCGGAGGGGAGCGGGTAGGTCGGAGGACCTCCTCGTAGGACTGCTCCTGGGCCTGGCCAAGAAAGCCATTAATTGGTCCAGGCAGCGGGCGGTCGAGGGGGTCGTTCGGCCCGATTGCCTGCCTCTCTTCCGCGGCCATGTTCGCGCCCGGGTGGCCCTGGAGATGGAGCACGCGGTGTCCGCCGGCACGCTTGAGTTTTTCCGCGACCGGTGGGCGCCGCGGGGGCTGGAGTGCATCGTCACCCCGGACTTTCAAATTTTAATTTGATTTATTAAGTTTCATTTAAAGTTTTAATTTGATTTACAGTAAATTTGGGTTCAACCAAAAAGAGCAACACCAGGTTATAGTCCAACAGCTTTATTTGAAATCACAAGCTTTCGGAGCTGCTGACTGAGGAGCAGCAGCAGCAGCAGCAGAGTGGTGGTCTCTGTGAGCCAGGAAGAGGAGAAGGAGAAGGAGACCAGACAGCAGACCACCACCAACAACCAACAACCACTACTGAGGTGCCTGGAGAGAGAGGACAGGACAGGAGAGGAGAGGAGAAAGAAAGGAAGGCCATCAACACCTGAGGAGAGGCCTTTCCACACTGCCTCCTCAATTGGCCTCCATTTTAGGAGAGGGAGAGAGGGGAGAAAACATCCCAACAAACATCATCTGTTTGGAAGGAGGGAGGAAAGAAAGAATATCAGCTACAGGTGGGTGTGATTCTGGTGCACTCTCCCAGAGACTTTGTTTTGTAGGTGGGGGGAGGAAAGAAGAAAAGAAGAGGGCCGGAACATCCAAGGGGGTGTGTGTGTGTGTGTGGCTTTTGTAAAAGCTAGGCCGCACACACCATATTAAACACCCCTTTCCCATTGCCTGACCTGGGACAGCTGGAGCTACCTAGGTGAAGTTCCCCAATTAATTTAATCCAATTGGGCATCGTTAAGACCTGGTGCAGGACTGAGCCTGGGCATCTCCAGCTATCCCAGGTGAAGACATCTTCTCCCCCCACCAGAAGACCACCACCAAAGACTTTTATTACATCGGAGAGTGCACCCCCCTGCCAACACCCACCCACCCACCGTCCTGAGTGGCGACCCTGCCCTTGCGGCTTCCCTCCTTCCCACCCCCCTCTCTCTCTCTCTTTGTCTCTTGTCTCTCTCTGCCTCTCTCTCTAAGAGGCACCTCAATTAACTTTTTATTAAGTACCCATTGAGCAGAGGGCAGAAGGCCCCTCTCCTAATTAATTCATAAAAAGGGAGAGGTGTGCCTTCAATTTAAGAGCTCCCTCTGCTCAGGGGAAAACAGAAATAAAAAACCGAGGCCATTAACACCTTCAGGCCTGTGACTTGGGGTGAGTGTAGCCCTTAAAGACCCGTCCATTATGGCGAGCACATCTTCGTCGGTGGCGGGGGCAGCGAGGACGTATGCGAGCGTGGCAGCCGCGGCCACGGCCGCAGCCACGAGTCCTCCTGTTACCCCGTCACCTTTTACCCTCCTTACGAGGAAGAATGGGGTCAAGAGCTACACTCACCCCAACATGACTATAGAGGCGTGCGTTAAAGCCATGGCTGGGGTTGTCGGCCCTTCAGCCATCGTCGCCGCCTCTAAAATGTACGGCAAGGCTGTGTTCTTCCTGGGGTCGGAGCGGGCGGTGTCCCTGGCCATCGAGAAGGGGCTCACCGTGGGCGGGACCTTCCTGCCGGTGGACCCCCTTGAGGCCACCGCGCAAAGGATTGTGGTTTCCAACGTCCCGCCCTTTGTTCCGGGTGAGCTCCTCCTCCCCCACCTACGTCAACTGGGGGAGGTGAGGTCGGGGATCACACCCATCCCGCTCGGCTTCCGGGAAGCCAGCCTTCGGCACGTCTTCTCCTTCCGGCGCCAGCTTTTCGTCCGGCTGGCGCGGGAGGAGGACGCGGACGGCGCGTTCACGGTGCTCCACGGGGGGACCGCCCACCGCGTCTTCTGGACCTCGGACGGCGTGCGGTGCTACGCCTGTAAGGAGGTGGGGCACGTCCGCAAAAACTGCCCCGCCTCCAAGGCCGCCACGACACCTGGCGCGGCCAGGGTTGGCGCCGCCGCCCCCCCTCCCCCTGATACTGTCCGCGCGTCGACGGCGACGGATGCGCGGTCGAAATCGGAGGCCAACTCCACCACGGCCTCCGGCGGGGAGGAGGGAGAGCGTCCGGGGGGAAGGAAGGCGCGTAGGAAAACTAAACACCTAAGGGCGGATCCCCTCGCGGAGGAAACATCGGAGTTGACCGAACTCACGCCCGAGTACATCGCGGAGTTGGTCGGGACGCATGAGACTGGGGGGGTCCTCGTGCCTGGGCCCGTGACCGCAACTGCTGAGGCAGCTAAATCAAGACCTGCGGCCGGGCTCGGGCCCGAGGGGCCCAAGAAACCCAGTCGTCGGAAGGGGGCAGAGAGGGAGGCCCCAGCAGACATGGAGGCCTCCCCCTCTCCGGGCCCCAATTTGTTAAAAAGAAAGCTCCGCCCCCAGCAGGAGGACTGCGAGGAGGAAGGTCCCTCCGCAAAAGGGGGGCAGTCGCCCGCCGCGGGTGCTGCGCCCCACCCCACCACCGTCATCGTCGCGCGCGATCGGCAGGGGTCGTCTGTCCCTCGGGAGGGTGAGACAGCCGAGTCTGTCCGACCTGTGCCTCCCGGGGATGGGGAAGAGACCCTGCCCGTGGGGGGGGGGGCGCGGAACAACCCGCGGAGGGAAATGTAGAACCTGAACCGTTGCTCCTCGCCGGGTCGGGCGTCCTGGGGACTGGGGCGGGCGAGGCCAAAGAGGCTGAAGCCGAGCCCGCCTTTTACAATCCAGATATCTCCCAGGGACTGCTCGACCTGGTGGAGGACTTTAACAATCCCCAGCCCGCTGGGTCGGAGGTTGGTGGCGGGGAGACGGAAAGCCCCCTGACTCCGTCTCTGTTGTTGGCGCCGGACGTGCTGGAGGAATTTGGGATTATTTTCTCCCCGGTTTCTCCGGTCGCCCCGGCGCCTGAGGCGGGGGGGGGCCCCGAACTGCCGCCGCCGCCTCCCGGCCCGGCGCCCCTGAAGGAGCCCAGGGTGGACTCCTCTGCCACCGATCCTGGGGGTGGGATCGTGACGGAGGCGGGGCCGGCCGGTGCGGCCGAGCCGTTCGCTGCACCCTGTGCGACGGACGGGTCGGCCGCCGGTGACGACCTCCCGGAGGAGGACGGGGACTCGGTGGGGGGCATCGAGGACGATTTGGAGTCCATCGGCAACGAGGTGATGGACGCCCTCGTGCCCTTCACCGACTCTCCCCTCATCCCCGTAGGGGAACTCCGGGATTTTATGGCCGTGAGCCAGGGTCGTCACAAGAAGATCCGGCTGGCCCTCGACAAGTGGTCGGAGCTGGCGCTGCTTGTCGTGTCCGTCCGCGCCGCCGTTAAAATCATGGGCGCGGACAAGGACGTTGGCCGGCTCGAGCTGCGTCGGCTCAAAAGTTTCCACACTGGGCTGCTGAGGGAGTGGCGGTCGTCAGTGACCGCCCTCCCTCCCCTCCGTTAGGTAGAGGTTGCACTATGCTTCTGAGATGAAGATAACCATAGCCAGCCTCAACATCAACGGCAGCAGGGAGGCGCGCCGTAGATTCAATAACTTCTCGGTCCTTCGGGACGGGAAATATGCGGTGTGCTTCCTGCAAGAAACCCACACCGTTCCGGGAGACGAGGCCACGTGGCTCCTGGAGTGGCAAGGAGGGGTCAGCATGAGTCACCTCTCTAACAATTCCTGCGGGGTGGCTGTCTTGCTGGCCCCGCATTTTCAGCCGGAGATCTTGAGGGTCAAGGAGCACGTGCCGGGCCGCTTGCTCCAGGTCACTGTTCGCCTGGGAGGCGTGCCGCTCCATTTAGTGAACGTGTACGCCCCCCGGACC
Organism: Squalus acanthias; assembly: GCA_030390025.1. Classification (NCBI taxonomy): domain Eukaryota; kingdom Metazoa; phylum Chordata; class Chondrichthyes; order Squaliformes; family Squalidae; genus Squalus; species Squalus acanthias. The sequence continues at coordinate 669,697 of JASTWF010000257.1, read as the reverse complement.
GGTGCGCAGCAAGTGCGCTTCTTCGGAGAAGTGTCCGCTCTTCTGGGCTCCATCGACGTGGGCGAGTGCGTCATCCTCGGGGGGGATTTCAATTGTACCCTCGAGGCGCGGGACCGGTCGGGTCCCCCGCGAAGCCCGGCGGCGATGGAGAAGTTGCGGGACCTGGTCGGGTCCTTCGACTTGGTGGACGTCTGGCGAAATCTCCATCCCGACTCCAGCGCCTTCACGAGCGTGAGGTCTGGAGGAGGAAGGTCCAGAATCGACCGCCTTTACATTTCCCGGGCGTACGTCTCCTGCGTTCCGGTGGCTTCCATGCGGCCGGTGCCGTGCACGGACCACCACCTGGTGTGGGCGGAGCTCGCTCCGCTGCGCGCGCGGGGGGGGTCCGCGTACTGGCATTTTAACAACCTGCTGCTGGAGGACGCGCGGTTCCGGGATTCGTTTCGCCGGTTCTGGGCCGACTGGAGAAGGAAGCGGGGAGGCTTCCCCTCCTTGAGGCTATGGTGGGACGTGGGCAAGGCTCACGTCCGCGTCTTCTGTCAGGAGTACGCGAAGGGGTCGACCAAGAGGCGGGAGGCCCGGGTCGGGCGATTGGAGAAAGAAGTGCTCGACCTGGAGTCCCGTCTCGGTCAGGTCGTCGAGGACCCGGCCCTGCGGAAGGTGTACGAAGAGAAGAAGGGCGCGCTGAAGGACCTGCAGCTGGTCGGGTCCCGAGGCGCGTACGTGAGGTCGCGGATCCAGTTCCTGCGGGACCTGGACCGCGGCTCCCCCTTCTTCTACTCGCTGGAAAAAAGACGGGGGGTCCGTAAGCAGCTCTTGGGGCTGCTGGCCGACGACGGATCTCTGGTCTCGGATCCGGAGGGCATCAGCGCGGAGGCCCGGGCCTATTACGGGGCTCTGTTCTCTTCGGATCCGTCCAGCGAGGATGCGCGCAGAGTTTTGTGGGAGGACCTGCCGAAGGTCGGCCCGGAGGGTGCCGAGAATTTAGAAGCTCCGCTAAGCCTGGCGGAGCTGACCGGCGCCCTGCGCCAGCTCTCGAGGGGCAAGTCCCCGGGGCTGGACGGGCTGACCGTGGAGTTCCACAGGGCGTTCTGGGACGTCTTGGGGGACGACTACGCGCGGGTCCTGGGGGAAAGTCTGGCGACCGGGGAGATGCCCCTCTCTTGGCGCAGGGCGGTCATCGTCCTGCTGCCCAAGAAGGGCGATCTCCGCCTACTTGAGAACTGGCGCCCGGTCTCCCTCCTCAGCACGGACTACAAAATTTTCGCTAGGGCTATGTCTGCTCGCCTTGGCACCGTGCTGGCCCGCATGATCCACCCCGACCAGTCCTACACGGTCCCGGGCCGGAGTATCCACGATAACATCCATCTGGTCCGGGACCTGGTCCACCATTCCCAGAGGGCTGGTCTGTCGGTCGCCTTCCTTTCCCTGGATCAGGAGAAGGCGTTCGACAGGGTGGATCACGAGTATCTTTTCGGGACTCTGCGCGCATTCGGGTTCGGGACGCATTTCGTCGCCCGGATCCGACTTCTGTACGCCGCCGCGGAGTGTCTCATTAAAGTTAACGGGTCTTTGACGGCGCCCCTTCGCTTCGGGAGGGGGGTGCGTCAGGGATGCCCCATGTCCGGTCAGTTATACGCCGTTTGCGTGGAGCCTTTCCTGCGCCTCTTGCGGAAGAGGTTGACGGGACTGGCTCTGCAAGGGCCGGGCGTGGAGGTGGTCCTCTCGGCTTACGCCGATGACGTGCTCCTCGCGGTCACGGATCCCGTCGACTTGCGGAGGATGCGAGAATGCCAGCAGATTTACTCGGACGCATCCTCCGCCAAGATCAACTGGGAGAAATGTTCTGGACTCCTGGTGGGCCCATGGCGGGTGGACTCCCTGCCGGAGGAGTTCGGGCCTTTCGCCTGGAGCACCACGCACCTCCTCTACCTGGGAGTCTACCTCAGCCCGGCCGAGGACGCCTGGCCGGCGAACTGGCAAGAGCTGGAGGCCAAAGTCACCGCTCGCCTAGGGCGCTGGACAGGACTGCTCCGAGTGTTGTCCTACAGGGGTCGAGCGCTGGTCATAAACCAGCTGGTGGCCGCCATGTTGTGGTACCGGTTGGTCACTTTGATCCCTCCCCCTGCGTTTGTCGCCAAGATGCAGAAGAAGCTCGTCGACTTCTTCTGGGACAAAAGGAAGCACTGGGTCTCTGCCGCGGTTTTGAGTCTCCCGCTTAGGGAGGGCGGTCAGGCGCTGGTGTGCCTCCGCACCCAGGCGGCGACTTTCCGTCTTCAGACGCTGCAGAGATACCTGTACGTGGAGAATCCTCCTAGGTGGCGTGCGCTGGCGACGTATTTCTTCCGCCAGCTGCACGGCCTCAATTACGACACGCAGCTCCTGTTTGTGAGAGTGGGTGGCACGCGTGCCAGCCTGCGGGAGCTGCCTGTCTTCTACCAGGAACTGCTATGGGTTTGGAACAGCGTCGCCTCCGAGCGCAGTTCTCCCCCGTCAGGAGCGGCGGCCGTCCTTCGGGAGCCGCTGTTCAGGAATCCGCACCTCCACGACCGCGGGTTCGGCTGGCTGGCGGAGGGCAGGGCTGTGCCCGGTAAGGTGACCAGAGTCGGGGACCTGCTCGATGGCGGAGGAGCGGGCTGGATGGCGCCGGAGGAGTTGGCGAGGCGCATGTCTTGGGTCAACGTCCGGCTCGCGGTCAAAGCCATCGAGTCGCTAAAAGTGGCACTGGGCCCCGTCTCCACTAGGTGTGTCGAGGAGGCTCAAGCACGTGGGGCGATCCCGTCCGAACTGACCCCCGTTCGGACGGAATTCCTTATCGGCGCCCGGCCCCGAATCCTCCCTCGGGAGCCGCCGCCTCACCACTTGAGCCTTCTCGGAGAAATGCCCTCCGTGCCCTTTCAATCCGCACGGAGGCGTTTCCTGTACGGGCTGCTCCTGCACACTCTCCACTTTGCCATCTTCGTCTGCCGTCCGGACACGCCTTGGCGTACCATCCTGCCGTCCGGCGGAGGCGAAGGTCCCCATTGGAAGGCTCTCTACGCGGGAGTCTTCCCTTGTTCTATTGGGGACTTGGCCTGGAGGGTGTTGCACGGAGCAGTCCCGTGCAATAGGATTTTAAGTAGGTTTACGGACTCCCAGGCTGCTTGTCATTTCTGCGGCCTGGAGGAGTCCGTCTATCACATTTATATTGAATGTGAGAGGTTGCAGCCCCTCTTTCATTATTTGAAGGGGCTGCTCCTCAATTTCTGGTTGCACTTCAGCCCCACGCTCCTGATCTACGGTCACCCGGTGCGGAGGGGAGCGGGTAGGTCGGAGGACCTCCTCGTAGGACTGCTCCTGGGCCTGGCCAAGAAAGCCATTAATTGGTCCAGACAGCGGGCGGTCGAGGGGGTCGTTCGGCCCAATTGCCTGCCTCTCTTCCGCGGCCATGTTCGCGCCCGGGTGGCCCTGGAGATGGAGCACGCGGTGTCCGCCGGCACGCTTGAGTTTTTCCGCGACCGGTGGGCGCCGCGGGGACTGGAGTGCATCGTCACCCCGGACTTCCAAATTTTGATTTGATTTGTTAAGTTTCATTTCAAGTTTTAATTGATTTACAGTAAATTTGGGTTCAACCAAAAAGAGCAACACCAGGTTATAGTCCAACAGCTTTATTTGAAATCACAAGCTTTCGGAGCTGCTGACTGAGGAGCAGCAGCAGCAGAGTGGTGGTCTCTGTGACCAGGAAGAGGAGAAGGAGAAGGAGACCAGACAGCAGACCACCACCAACAACCAACAACCACTACTGAGGTGCCTGGAGAGAGAGGACAGGAGAGGAGAGAGAAAAGAAGGGAAGGCCATTAACAACAGAGGAGAGGCCTTTCCACACTGCCTCCTCAATTGGCCTCCATTTTAGGAGAGGGAGAGAGGGGAGAAAACAACACAACATCATCTGTTTGGAAGGAGGAAGAAAGAACATCTACAGGTGGGTGTGATTCTGGTGCACTCTCCCAGAGACTTTGTTTTGTAGGTGGGGGGAGGAAAGAAGAAAAGAAGAGGGCTGGAACATCCAAGGGGTGCGTGTGTGTGTGTGGCTTTTGTAAGAACTAGGCCGCACACACCATATTAAACACCCCTTTCCCATTGCCTGACCTGGGACAGCTGGAGCTGCCTAGGTGAAGTCCCCAATTAATTTAATCTTATTGGGCATCGTTAAGACCTGGTGCAGGACTGAGCCTGGGCATCTCCAGCTATCCCAGGTGAAGACATCTTCTCCCCCCACCAGAAGACCACCACCAAAGACTTTTATTACATCGGAGAGTGCACCCCCCTGCCAACACCCACCCACCCACCCACCATCCTGAGTGGCGACCCTGCCCTTGCGGCTTCCCTCCTTCCCACCCCCTCTCTCTCTCTCTTTGTCTCTTGTCTCTCTCTGCCTCTCTCTCTAAGAGGCACCTCATTATCTTTTAATTAAGTACCTATTGAGCAGAGGGGAGAAGGCCCCTCTCCTAATTAATTCATATAAAGGGAGAGGTGTGCCTTCAATTTAAGAGCTCCCTCTGCTCAGGGGAAAACAAAAACAAAAAACCAGAGGCCATTAACATCTTCAGGCCTGTGACTTGGGGTGAGTGTAGCCCTTAAAGACCCGTCCATTATGGCGAGCACATCTTCGTCGGTGGCGGGGGCAGCGAGGACGTATGCAAGCGTGGCAGCCGCGGCCACGCCCGCAGCCACGAGTCCTCCTGTTACCCCGTCACCTTTTACCCTCCTTACGAGGAAGAATGGGGTCAAGAGCTACACTCACCCCAACATGACAATAGAGGCGTGCGTAAAAGCCATGGCTGGGGTTGTCGGCCCTTCAGCCATCGTCGCCGCCTCTAAAATGTACGGCAAGGCTGTGTTCTTCCTGGGGTCGGAGCGGGCGGTGTCCCTGGCCATCGAGAAGGGGCTCACCGTGGGCGGGACCTTCCTGCCGGTGGACCCCCTTGAGGCCACCGCGCAAAGGATTGTGGTTTCCAACGTCCCGCCCTTTGTTCCGGGTGAGCTCCTCCTCCCCCACCTACGTCAACTGGGGGAGGTGAGGTCGGGGATCACACCCATCCCGCTCGACTTCCGGGAAGCCAGCCTTCGGCACGTCTTCTCCTTCCGGCGCCAGCTTTTCGTCCGGCTGGCGCGGGAGGAGGACGCGGATGGCGCGTTCACGGTGCTCCACGGGGGGACCGCCCACCGCGTCTTCTGGACCTCGGACGGCGTGCGGTGCTACGCCTGTAAGGAGGTGGGGCACGTCCGCAAAAACTGCCCCGCCTCCAAGGCCGCCACGACACCTGGCGCGGCCAGGGTTGGCGCCGCCGCCCCCCCACCCCCTGATACTGTCCGCGCGTCGACGGCGACGGATGCGCGGTCGAAATCGGAGGCCAACACCACCACGGCCTCCGGCGGGGAGGAGGGAGAGCGTCCGGGGGGAAGGAAGGCGCGTAGGAAAAATAAACACCTAAGGGCGGATCCCCTCGCGGAGGAAACATCAGAGTTGACCGAACTCACGCCCGAGTACATCGCGGAGTTGGTCGGGACGCATGAGACTGGGGGGGTCCTCGTGCCCGGGCCCGTGACCGTGACCGCAACTGCTGAGGCAGCTAAATCAAGACCTGCGGCCGGGCTCGGGCCCGAGGGGCCCAAGAAACCCAGTCGTCGGAAGGGGGCAGAGAGGGAGGCCCCAGCAGACATGGAGGCCTCCCCCTCTCCGGGCCCCAACTTGTTAAAAAGAAAGCTCCGCCCCCAGCAGGAGGACTGCGAGGAGGAAGGTCCCTCCGCAAAAGGGGGGCAGTCGCCCGCTGCGGGTGCTGCGCCCCACCCCACCACCGTCATCGTCGCGCGCAAGCGGCAGGGGTCGCCTGTCCCTCGGGAGGGTGAGACAGCCGAGTCTGTCCGACCTGTGCCTCCCGGGGATGGGGAAGAGACCCTGCCCGTGGGGGGGGCGCGGAACAACCCGCGGAGGGAAATGTAGTTCCGGAACCGTTGCTCCTCGCCGGGTCGGGCGTCCTGGGGACTGGGGCGGGCGAGGCCAAAGAGGCTGAAGCCGAGCCCGCCTTTTATAACCCAGACATCTCCCAGGGACTGCTCGACCTGGTGGAGGAGTGTAGCAGTCCCCGGCCCGCTGGGTCGGAGGTTGGTGGCGGGGAGGCGGAAAGCCCCCTGACTCCGTCTCTGTTGTTGGCGCCGGACGTGCTGGAGGAATTTGGGATTATTTTCTCCCCGGTTTCTCCGGTCGCCCCGGCGCCTGAGGCGGGGGGGGGGCCCCGAACCGCCGCCGCCGCCTCCCGGCCCGGCGCCCCTGAAGGAGCCCAGGGTGGACTCCTCTGCCACCGATCCTGGGGGTGGGATCGTGACGGAGGCGGGGCCGGCCGGTGCGGCCGAGCCGTTCGCTGCACCCTGTGTGACGGACGGGTTGGCCGCCGGTGACGACCTCCCGGAGGAGGACGGGGACTCGATGTTGGGCATCGAGGACGATTTGGAGTCCATCGGCAGCGAGGTGATGGACGCCCTCGTGCCCTTCACCGACTCTCCCCTCATCCCCGTAGGGGAACTCCGGGATTTTATGGCCATGAGCCAGGGTCGTCACAAGAAGATCCGGCTGGCCCTCGACAAGTGGTCGGAGCTGGCGCTGCTCGTCGTGTCCGTCCGCGCCGCCGTTAAAATCATGGGCGCGGACAAGGACGTTGGCCGGCTCGAGCTGCGTCGGCTCAAGAGTTTCCACACTGGGCTGCTGAGGGAGTGGCGGTCGTCAGTGACCGCGCTCCCTCCCCTCCGTTAGGTAGAGGTTGCACTATGCTTCTGAGATGAAGATAACCATAGCCAGCCTCAACATCAACGGCAGCAGGGAGGCGCGCTGTAGATTCAATAACTTCTCGGTCCTTCGGGACGGGAAATATGCGGTGTGCTTCCTGCAAGAAACCCACACCGTTCCGGGAGACGAGGCCACGTGGCTCCTGGAGTGGCAAGGAGGGGTCAGCATGAGTCACCTCTCTAACAATTCCTGCGGGGTGGCTGTCTTGCTGGCCCCGCATTTTCAGCCGGAGATCTTGAGGGTCAAGGAGCACGTGCCGGGCCGCTTGCTCCAGGTCACTGTTCGCCTGGGAGGCGTGCCGCTCCATTTAGTGAACGTGTACGCCCCCCGGACCGGTGCGCAGCAAGTGCGCTTCTTCGGAGAAGTGTCCGCTCTTCTGGGCTCCATCGACGTGGGCGAGTGCGTCATCCTCGGGGGGGATTTCAATTGTACCCTCGAGGCGCGGGACCGGTCGGGTCCCCCGCGAAGCCCGGCGGCGATGGAGAAGTTGCGGGACCTGGTCGGGTCCTTCGACTTGGTGGACGTCTGGCGAAATTTCCATCCCGACTCCAGCGCCTTCACGAGCGTGAGGTCTGGAGGAGGAAGGTCCAGAATCGACCGCCTTTACATTTCCCGGGCGTACGTCTCCTGCGTTCCGGTGGCTTCCATGCGGCCGGTGCCGTGCACGGACCACCACCTGGTGTGGGCGGAGCTCGCTCCGCTGCGCGTGCGGGGGGGGGTCCGCGTACTGGCATTTTAACAACCTGCTGCTGGAGGACGCGCGGTTCCGGGATTCATTTCGCCGGTTCTGGGCCGACTGGAGAAGGAAGCGGGGAGGCTTCCCCTCCTTGAGGCTATGGTGGGACGTGGGCAAGGCTCACGTCCGCGTCTTCTGTCAGGAGTACGCGAAGGGGTCGACCAAGAGGCGGGAGGCCCGGGTCGGGCGATTGGAGAAAGAAGTGCTCGACCTGGAGTCCCGTCTCGGTCAGGTCGTCGAGGACCCGGCCCTGCGGAAGGTGTACGAAGAGAAGAAGGGCGCGCTGAAGGACCTGCAGCTGGTCGGGTCCCGAGGCGCGTACGTGAGGTCGCGGATCCAGTTCCTGCGGGACCTGGACCGCGGCTCCCCCTTCTTCTACTCGCTGGAAAAAAGACGGGGGGTCCGTAAGCAGCTCTTGGGGCTGCTGGCCGACGACGGATCTCTGGTCTCGGATCCGGAGGGCATCAGCGCGGAGGCCCGGGCCTATTACGGGGCTCTGTTCTCTTCGGATCCGTCCAGCGAGGATGCGCGCAGAGTTTTGTGGGAGGACCTGCCGAAGGTCGGCCTGGAGCGCGCCGAGAATTTAGAAGCTCCGCTAAGCCTGGCGGAGCTGACCGGCGCCCTGCGCCAGCTCTCGAGGGGCAAGTCCCCGGGGCTGGACGGGCTGACCGTGGAGTTCCACAGGGCGTTCTGGGACGTCTTGGGGGACGACTATGCGCGGGTCCTGGGGGAAAGTCTGGCGACCGGGAGATGCCCCTCTCTTGGCGCAGGGCAGTCATCGTCCTGCTGCCCAAGAAGGGCGATCTCCGCCTACTTAAGAACTGGCGCCCGGTCTCCCTCCTCAGCACGGACTACAAAATTTTCGCCAGGGCTATGTCTGCTCGCCTTGGCACCGTGCTGGCCCGCATGATCCACCCCGACCAGTCCTACACGGTCCCGGGCCGGACAATCCACGACAACATCCATCTGGTCCGGGACCTGGTCCACCATTCCCAGAGGGCTGGTCTGTCGGTCGCCTTCCTTTCCCTAGATCAGGAGAAGGCGTTCGACAGGGTGGATCACGAGTATCTTTTCGGGACTCTGCGCGCATTCGGGTTCGGGACGCATTTCGTCGCCCGGATCCGACTTCTGTACGCCGCCGCGGAGTGTCTGATTAAAGTTAACGGGTCTTTGACGGCGCCCCTTCGCTTCGGGAGGGGGGTGCGTCAGGGATGCCCCATGTCCGGTCAGTTATACGCCGTTTGCGTGGAGCCTTTCCTGCGCCTCTTGCGGAAGAGGTTGACGGGACTGGCTCTGCAAGGGCCGGGCGTGGAGGTGGTCCTCTCGGCTTACGCCGATGACCTGCTCCTCGCGGTCACGGATCCCGTCGACTTGCGGAGGATGCGAGAATGCCAGCAGATTTACTCGGACGCATCCTCCGCCAAGATCAACTGGGAGAAATGTTCTGGACTCCTGGTGGGCCCATGGCGGGTGGACTCCCTGCCGGAGGAGTTCGGGCCTTTCGCCTGGAGCACCACGCACCTCCTCTACCTGGGAGTCTACCTCAGCCCGGTCGAGGACGCCTGGCCGGCGAACTGGCAAGAGCTGGAGGCCAAAGTCACCGCTCGCCTAGGGCGCTGGACAGGACTGCTCCGAGTGCTGTCCTACAGGGGTCGAGCGCTGGTCATAAACCAGCTGGTGGCCGCCATGTTGTGGTACCGGTTGGTCACTTTGATCCCTCCCCCTGCGTTTGTCGCCAAGATGCAGAAGAAGCTCGTCGACTTCTTCTGGGACAAAAGGAAGCACTGGGTCTCTGCCGCGGTTTTGAGTCTCCCGCTTAGGGAGGGCGGTCAGGCGCTGGTGTGCCTTCGCACCTAGGCGGCGACTTTCCGTCTTCAGACGCTGCAGAGATACCTGTACGTGGAGAATCCTCCTAGGTGGCGTGCGCTGGCGACGTATTTCTTCCGCCAGCTGCACGGCCTCAATTACGACACGCAGCTCCTGTTTGTGAGAGTGGGTGGCACGCGTGCCAGCCTGCGGGAGCTGCATGTCTTCTACCAGGAACTGCTATGGGTTTGGAACAGCGTCGCCTCCGAGCGCAGTTCTCCCCCGTCAGGAGCGGCGGCCGTCCTTCGGGAGCCGCTGTTCAGGAATCCGCACCTCCACGACCGCGGGTTCGGCTGGCTGGCGGAGGGCAGGGCTGTGCCCGGTAAGGTGACCAGAGTCGGGGACCTGCTCGATGGCGGAGGAGCGGGCTGGATGGCGCCGGAGGAGTTGGCGAGGCGCATGTCCTGGGTCAACGTCCGGCTCGCGGTCAAAGCCATCGAGTCGCTAAAAGTGGCACTGGGCCCTGTCTCCACTAGGTGTGTCGAGGAGGCTCAGGCACGTGGGGCGATCCCGTCCGAACTGACCCCCGTTCGGACGGAATTCCTTATCGGCGCCCGGCCCCGAATCCTCCCTCGGGAGCCGCCGCCTCACCACTTGAGCCTTCTCGGAGAAATGCCCTCCGTGCCCTTTCAATCCGCACGGAGGCGTTTCCTGTACGGGCTGCTCCTGCACACTCTCCACTTTGCCATCTTCGTCTGCCGTCCGGACACGCCTTGGCGTACCATCCTGCCGTCCGGCGGAGGCGAAGGTCCCCATTGGAAGGCTCTCTACGCGGGAGTCTTCCCTTGTTCTATTGGGGACTTGGCCTGGAGGGTGTTGCACGGAGCAGTCCCGTGCAATAGGATTTTAAGTAGGTTTACGGACTCCCAGGCTGCTTGCCATTTCTGCGGCCTGGAGGAGTCCGTCTATCACATTTATATTGAGTGTGAGAGGTTGCAGCCCCTCTTTCATTATTTGAAGGAGCTGCTCCTCAATTTCTGGTTGCACTTCAGCCCCACGCTCCTGATCTACGGTCACCCGGTGCGGAGGGGAGCGGGTAGGTCGGAGGACCTCCTCGTAGGACTGCTCCTGGGCCTGGCCAAGAAAGCCATTAATTGGTCCAGGCAGCGGGCGGTCGAGGGGGTCGTTCGGCCCGATTGCCTGCCTCTCTTCCGCGGCCATGTTTGCGCCCGGGTGGCCCTGGAGATGGAGCACGCGGTGTCCGCCGGCACGCTTGAGTTTTTCCGCGACCGGTGGGCGCCGCGGGGGCTGGAGTGCATCGTCACCCCGGACTTCCAAATTTTGATTTGATTTATTAAGTTTCATTTAAAGTTTTAATTGATTTACAGTAAATTTTGATTTGTCCAACCAAAAAGAGCAACACCAGTTTATCGTCCAACAGATTTATTTAAAATTACAAGCTTTCGGAGCTGTCGCCCCTTCGTCAGTCAAAGTTACTGTGGTACACAGTAACTTTGCCTGACGAAGAGCCGACAGCTCCGAAAGCTTGTAATTTTAAATAAATCTGTTGGACTATAACCTGGTGTTGTGCGACTTCTCATGTTTTCTTTGGAACAGAGGTGGCTGAGGGGAGACTTGATTGAGGAGTATAAAATTTATGAGGGGCCGAGATAGAGTGGATAGGAAGGACCTATTTCTCTTAGCACAGAGGTCAATAACCAGGGGACATAGATTTAAAGTAATTGGTAGAAGGATTCGGGGGGAGTTGAGGAGAACCTTTTCACCCAGAGGGGGCTGGTGACCTAGAACTCACTGCCTGAAAGGGTGGTAGAGGCAGTGTGTACCAACTACAAGATGCACTGTACCTTCCCTCCAACAGAGCGGCACTCGCTCAGTGCCTCCCCTATTACAGTGCTGCGCTCCCTCAGTCCAACCCTCCGACAGTGCGGCACTCCCGCAGTGCCTCCCCTCCGACGCTCTCTCAATACTGACTCTCCGACAGTGCGACTTTCCCTCAGTACTGACCCTCCGACAGTGCGGCACTCCCTCGGTGCCTCCCCTCCGACAGCGCGGCACTCCCTCAGTGCCTCCCCTATTACAGTGCTGCGCTCCCTCAGTCCTAACCCGCTGAAAGTGCGGCACTCCCTCAGTGCCTCCCCTCCGACCGTGCAGCATTCCCTCGGTGCCTCCCCTCCGACAGTGCGGCACTCCCTCAGTTCCACCACTCTGACAGTGCAGCGTTCGATCGGTGCCTCCCCTCCGACAGTGCAGTGATCCCTCAGGACTGCCCCTGGGACAGTGCGACGCTCCCTCAGTACTGCCCCTCTGAAAGTGCGACGCTATCTCAGGACTGCCCCTCCGACAGTGTGACGCTCCCTCAGTAGTGACTCTCCGACAGTGCGGCACTCCCTCGGTGCCTCCCCTCCGACAGTGCGGAACTCCCTCAGGACTCCCCCTCCAACAGTGCGGCACTCCCTCAGTACCGCCCCTCCGACACTCCCTCAATACCGCCCCTCCGACAGTGCAGCGCTTCCTCAGTACCGCCCCTCGGACAGTGCAGAACTCCCTCAGTGCCTCCCCTCCGACAGTGCAGCATTCCCTCGGTGCCTCCCCTCCGACAGTGCAGCGATCCCTCGGTGCCACCCCTCCGACAGCACGGTGCTCCCTCAGTGCCTCCCCTCCGACAGTGCAGCACTCACACAGGATTGCCCCTCTGACAGTGCGACGCTCCCTCAGTACTGACTCTCCGAGAGTGCGGCACTCGCTCAGTGCCTCCCCTATTACAGTGCTGCGCTCCCTCAGTCCTAACGCTCCGACAGTGCGGCACTCCCTCAGTGCCTCCCTTCCGACCATGCGGCGCTCTCTCAATACTGACCCTCCGACAGTGCGGCGCTCCCTCAGTGCCGCCCCTCCGACAGTGCGGCGCTCCCTCAGTGCCGCCCCTCCGACAGTGCGGCGATCCCTCAGTGCCGCCCCTCCGACAGTGCGGCGATCCCTCAGTGCCTCCCCTCCGACAGCGCAGCATTCCCTCAGGACTACCCCTCTGACAGTGTGGCGCTCCTTCAGTACTGAGCCTCCGACAGTGCGGCACTCCCTCAGGACCACCCCTCCGACAGTGCGGCGCTCCCTCAGTACTGTCCCTCCGACAGTGCGGCGCTCCCTCAGTACTGTCCCTCCGACAGTGCGGCACTCCCTCAGTACTGCCCCTCCGACAGAGCGGCACTCCCTCAGTACTGACCATCTGACAGTGCGGCACTCCCTCGGTCCTGGATGGTCAGCCTGGGTTATGGGCTGCAGTCTCTGGAGTGCGACTTACTGAGGGAATGCTGCACTGTTGGAGGTACCATATTACAGATGAGATGTTAAAACAAGACTCCTCTCCCCTCTGAGGTGCATGTAAAAGATCCCACCTCCCTGCTGGAAAAAGAGCAGGTCAGTTCTCCCTCATGTCCTGGCCAATATTTATCCTTCAACCAATGTCACTATAAAATAAGCTATTATCTGCTCATTACGTGATTGGTGTTGGTGGGAGCTTTGTGCACAAATTGGCTGTTGCATTTCCTACATTACAACAGTGACTACGCTTCATTGGCTGTGAATGCTTTGGGAAGTCCACAGGTTGTGAAAGGCGCTATAGAAATGCAAGATCTTTTTATTTTCAGTCGGCAGTTATTGGTTTAGTGAAAGCATTGGATCAGGTCGCAGCGTCGATCATTTCAGATTGAATCCATTCCATTATATACAAAATGCAGATTTACACTATATACAAACACAGATTTACACTATACAGTATTTCTCAGTACATTATCTGTGTCCATCCCTGGATCACACCGACCCCCGCACAGGGCACGCAACATTCTCTTACTCCCAGTCGCCGCCATTTCTTTCTCACTCAGAGGCAGTTATGAACAAATTAGCAATAAAACAATATAGAAAAAAAAAACAAAGGCAAAAGAGAGATAAACAAATAGACAGGAAAAAGTACAAAAACCAGACACGTACAGTCAGAAATCACCTTCAACACAAGGCCCCCCTGTTCCCGCAGAGAAGCTTCCCAAGTAGTTTGACTTCTCCCAGATCTCCACCTTCCCACACAGTCTGTTCAGGCTGGAGGCAGACTGCTGGAATACGGGAGTGTGAACGGGAAGTGCAGACACCAGGGTGTAATGAAGGCAGGAGGTGAGGTAGCTGATGTAGTGAGTGTGTAGCACTGCACAAGTTCCAGCTCACACAGCGCTAGGCAGATCTCCAGGACCCACACAGCGAGGCTCAGGCTCTCCTCCTCGCAGGGAACTTCTCGACTCCTCAATTTCTTGTTTTCCTCCCCCTAAAATAAAGAGAATTTCACAATAAATGTTGACACCCGCTGATGAACCAGGAAGGATTGAATCCTTCCCTAGGATTACTGAGGACACGGGACACACACTGGGGACAGGTTTCTCTGGGCTGTGTAGTAACAGTGAGAGTGTGTTTGCAATTCACTAGAATTAGTGAACAAAGGAAATCTTCAGACACGTTCACGCTGTCAGTACAGCGACAAGAGGGATTCTGGGCCCCGTTGTGAAACTGGGCATTGGCTTATACATGGAGCAGCTGTACACAGGAGACACACACACACCCCATTAATACATCAAGGAGCCGTGTACTGGACAGGACACACCCCATTAATACATCAAGGAGCCGTGTACTGGACAGGACACACACCCCATTAATACATCAAGGAGTCGTGTACCGTACAGGACACACACCCCATTAATACATCAAGGAGCCGTGTACCGTACAGGACACACACCCCATTAATACATCAAGGAGCCATGTACTATACAGGACACACACCCCATTAATACATCAAGGAGCCGTGTACTGTACAGGACACACACCCCATTAATACATCAAGGAGCCGTGTACTGTACAGGACACAGACCCCATTAATACATCAAGGAGCCGTGTACCGTACAGGACACACACCCCATTAATCCATCAAGGAGCCGTGTACCGTACAGGACACACACCCCATTAATACATCAAGGAGCTGTGTACTGGACAGGACACACACCCCATTAATACATCAAGGAGCCATGTACTATACAGGACACACACCCCATTAATACATCAAGGAGCCGTGTACTGTACAGGACACAGACCCCATTAATACATCAAGGAGCCGTGTACCGTACAGGACACACACCCCATTAATACATCAAGGAGCCGTGTACCGTACAGGACACACACCCCATTAATACATCAAGGAGCTGTGTACTGGACAGGACACACACCCCATTAATACATCAAGGAGCCGTGTACCGTACAGGACACACACCCCATTAATACATCAAGGAGCCGTGTACCGTACAGGACACACACCCCATTAATACATCAAGGAGCCGTGTACTGTACAGGACACAGACCCCATTAATACATCAAGGAGCCGTGTACCGTACAGGACACACACCCCATTAATACATCAAGGAGCTGTGTACTGTGCTGTCTTGCACAGACTGTCTGTGCTGCTCTGAAACATCAGCTCTTTGACCAGGCCAGTCAGGTTCCCCAGTTTACAGCTCATGTTCAGGAGCTGACTCCAATCGGAGACACATTGAACCAGGTCAGAGTTCAGACTGTACTGTCCAGGCCAGGCCGTGGGTTATAACAGAGCAGGAGCCCACTGGATGTCAATGGGAGAATTCTCTCACCCTATACCCTGCAGGTACTGTGCTGTGTTCCAGTAGAAGTGGCAGATCCAGGCTGACGTCTGAAGTGACTGCAACACGGAATATGCTGGGAGTCACTGATGGACATTTTAACTGGTAGCTGGGATTGTGCGTTGTGTGGGTCAGTGGGCAGGTAACCCTCTGCAGAAAATGCCCGAAAGCCAAGCAGGGGGTCGGGGAGTGGAGAATCTCAGAGTCAGTGTGAAGAATTTAAGTGTGAGGGGTGCGGTCAGATTTCTGGGGTGCGAGTGGGGACCATGAGATACCTGGCTGGGGAGGGTATTGCACCAGCCCCTCCGTCACTCTCCCACACCCAGAACTCCAGGCAAGTGAGGCCGCCACTGTTTCTACCCCCATGAAGGGCCCCCTCCAGTGGGCGGTCAGCACTGGTGGAGAAACACAGGCCAATTCAGACTCGAATCTTTCAGGACTGTCTGACATTCCTGAACATGAAGCACTTAATGTTGTGGGACGGGGGGGGGGTGACTGGGTATCACAGTGAAGCCCCCACACTGACCCTTCTCCTCACAGGCCTGGGCTCGAAGCCAAGCCACGCGAATGGGTGAACGTGTTCTCTGGCTGGAAGGCACCATGTTTGAGTCAAGGCCTGCGGAACAGGCCCACAGTACAGGACAAGCAGAATTGACGGAATCTGTGTCTCATTTACAGACAATTCTCGCCACTCATCGCCATTTCCTCACCACCAAACATTCCACATCGACCCATGTGACTTCACCTCAGTTCTGCATTAGTGGAGAAGGAAGAGGAATGAAGAGACGGAAGATGATACTCACGGCTCAGTGTCGAATTTCTGATTCGTTCCCTCCCCAACACAACAGAAACGAGTATCACGAGGGAGATTACAGGAACAAGGACAAGGACAGCAATCCAATGATTCCTGGGCCCTTGAAGAAATAAAGTCATTGCGTTGGACCTCTAACTTCCATTTAATACTCAATTATTATATACAAACCCTCGGAGCATTCTCCCAGAATCAGGATCTGTACACACAACTTCATTCACCCCTCCCTACCACCCTCAGTCCCAGGGGGCTGTTACAGGGTGTCCGGTACCACCTTCACCCGTCAGTATCAGTGGGCTATTCCACTGTGTGGGGCACCACACTGAAGCTCCTTGCTCTCCTCCTCCAGTGAGTGACACTTTACAGCGACCAGGAACCAACAGGTTGATTTTACTGTCGGCCCTCGCCCAGAGACCCCCAGACCAGTTTCCCCCACCGACCCCAGTCACTCATTTTCAAACCTTGTTCTTCGATCCTGTGCTCCCTACACAGAGCCTCCCCAGACTGGAGCACAGGTCGGAGAATCGGCCTTTGTGTTCCAGCGCTGCCCTCCAGCAAGGCCCTGGGACCACAGATCGCTGAATTTGTCCTCTCATTCTCAAACTGTTAAGGGAGCCTAGTTTGTAACACTTCTGGTTCGGAGCAGGATGATGCTCAGTGAGCAATGAAACTGCGATTTAATGGGTGCAAAAAGATAAACGACATGATGGGACACCCCCACCCTCCCCCCGCCGCCTCCAGGAGACTGAGGGACCCTGAGAATATTGGGACATCTGAATTGGGACAATATTACCCGGGTCTTTCACTCACTCACCCCTGGCTCGGTCCCCATCACACAGCTCTGCTGTGAATGGGTCGCTGGTTTTTTCACTGACTGGGTTCTCCGCGGTGCACGTGTAGGTGTGACTCTCCTGCTCACTAGTGTCCTCGAGCTGTAGCACGGCTCCGTGAAATGTGGAATTCCCAACACCACCAGCTGATTGCATTTTCCACCGACAGGTGACCTTTGTTCCTCTGGCAGTTGAACAGTTCAGTTTGAGGTTTGATGAGCAGTTCCCAATGATCACAACCACCGGCTGGGACACAGGCTCTGAAAGACAGGAAAATCCCTTAAATAACTTCAGCGGCAGGAGATAATCCTGACTGACCGAGGGAGCGCCGCACTGTCGGAGGAGCTTGCTTTCATATGAGATATTCACCACCTCCGCCAATGCTTTGACCCCATTTCCCCTCATCAGAATTGCAAATATAGAAGATTAATTGTAACATGGACCATGATCGCGATGGGGACCAGCCCAAATAAGGGCAGGAATCCTTCCTTCACAAAAATAGTCAATGAAATATCTTCAATGCCACGCTTTGACTTGAAGTCGATCAGATTTTTGTATTTCTGATCTTGGATGCTCAACAGAAATATAAAACTCAAGCAAAACCTGCGGAGTGATCTCCATCAATAACGGACACCACCAGATGGAATCTGGATATTTAATACACTGAAATATACAGAATATATTCTCAATGGTGAGAGACTAGGAGCTGTGGAGGAGCAAAGGGATTTGGGTGTCGAAGTGCACATCGCTGAAAGCTGGTGAACAAGAACAACATGTGATCAAAGGCTAATGGGATGTTGGCCTTTATCTCTGGGGTTGGAACACAAAAGTGAGGAAGTGATTCTTCTGTTGTACAGAGCCTTGGTTAGGCCCCAATTGGAGTACTGTGTTCAGTGCTGGGCACCCCACCTCAGGAAGGAGATATTAGAGGGAGCAACTCAGATTTCAGCAGAATGATTCCAAAACTGAAAGGGTTAAATTAAGTTGCAAAATCAGGGATCCTGCTCAGCTGGCTTTTGAATGCAAAAACAAGGCATGCTTTTTTTTTTTTGAATGGCCCGCTTGCTCCCTTAATAAAGGAGGCCGTAAATCACCCAAAAAAAATTACAGGGAACGTTGGCCTGCTCCCGTTGCTATATCTGGGGGGTTAGCAATTAGCATTCTGACTGGTCTCTCGGTACTCACCAAACACACACAGTTTAAACTGATCCCGGGCATTGTTCCTCAGTTGTTTTCCAAGGTAGTCCGTCTGTATCTCATACATCCCACCGTCATCAAGTTGGACATTCTGCAGCTCAAAAACGCCATCTTGGTGAAACTGAACCCGGTGTTTGTAGTAAGGGTGGGTCACATACGGCCTCTCCGGCTGGTCAGAGTTCCAAGCCATGATTTTAAGACTGACCGGCGATCTGCGTCTAAATGTCACTTCATACTTCTCATCGCTACGGTGATTGATTGGAAACCTGATGTCTTCTCCAATGGGGAGATTATTGACAGAGTTCAGGGAGGCTGGTATTGCTGCTCTGCACAGTGTAATACAGTGAAGGGCTGGAATGGAAAGGAACAGATCACAGAGGGACTGAACAATGAGTATATATTATTTATAAAGCTAAACAGTGCCGGAGGATTGGTCTGGATCCATGGCCTCGGCCACCTAGGGGTCCAGATGGAGTCCATTTCACCCAACCAGATAGTGAGCAGTATGACCGTACAAAAACTTCAGCGATATTTACTATCAATGGATCATTAAAGTACCTGCAAACAGCCTGAGGATTTCCATTGCTTTCCAATCAGAATATGTCATCCTTTGTTCCAAGGTATCCCGAGTCTCCTCTCTGCGCTCACACCTTGCTGTAGTGGATTCTGAAAATAGCAGTGATTCTGTAGAAAAGTAACAGACTTCAATCTGTGCAATGATGGTAGATTTCCAAATTCATTTTGCAATCAGGCCTAAAACCACCTTTTACAAAAAAGGCAAAGCATTTCTATGCACATTTGAGCGAGATTGTTTTATGCTGATCAAGGTGAGGGACATCAGAACAACAAAAAGCAAAACATTTTTGTCCAGTTTCAACTTATTGGCTCCTTTTCGCTCAACAGTTAAACACCAGCTCAACTCGATATGTAACCAGTTGCCCAATAATTTGCTCACGAGAAAGAATGAAGTACTTTTGAAGAGTAGTCAATGTAGTGCTGTTCGTTGAGGACAGCAAGAGATCTCCCCTGCTCTTATTCCAATAGTGGCCATGGGATCTTCTACATCCACCCGAGAGCACATGATGCCTCCGTTTAACATCTCATCCAAAATCAGCACCTCTGACAGGGCAGCACTCCCTCTGTACTGCACTGAAGCGTCAGCTTGGATTATCGGTTCCTCTCTTTCAAACCCAGGACCTCTTGACCTAGGGGAGAGCAAAAGGCAAGAAGACGCCCTGAGAAATGTAATGGTGCTGGCAGCATAGGCGAGAGGATAAAATACACACACAGAACAAAAGGAGGTCCACAATGAGCACTGAAACACAAAGCAGAGCAGGAACAAGACAAACAGGAGAAAGAATGGTGCACAGACAAAGAGCAGAAAACATTGTAGATTCGAGGCAGACAAGGAGAAAGCATCAACAAGAAGCAGACAGGAAAGACAGCACAACCCTGCTGCTGATTAACTGGATCAGAAACACACATTGACAGCGAGTTCACCAAGTGAGGGTACAGATCATTCAGCCCAGAACTCTGCTGGGAATCATTTCGTTCAGTCCAATTTGATGTCACCTTTTAAAGGGGATGATATCTATAGTTTCTTTTTATAAAAGAGCTTCAGTTAACACAGCCCCTCAAGTGGATGAAACAAGTGTGAGCTGCTGCCATCAGTTCACAGTAAAGTGCTCACTGCTTTACCTTGCAGAGATCCAGTGGACAGTACAGACTGTGAAATGTGCTGTTTCAAACATTCAGCATTTAATACCCAGGCACAGGGGAAAACACCGCACGGTACTGCGAGAATATAGAAGAGGTGTTTGGAAATGATGGGGAGCATGTGCCAAATTACAATAGTCTGTGTCAATAAACATTAAGAGAGCGACATCCGGAAGCAGTTCCAGATGATTCAAGGACGCGGTTACTGGACAATAGCATCTACAAGCGGGACCCAGAGTAACTCACTGAGTGATTCCCAGGGACAGTCGCTGTCCTTACCTTGTAATAATGGGTGAATGGGAGCCGCTCCTTGCAGACACTTTCAGCACCGACCCGCTCACTGACTGACCCCAATGAGAAGTCGCACAACACCAGGTTATAGTCCAACAGATTTATTTAATTTTACAAGCTTTCGGAGCAGTTCGCTCCTTCGTCAGGTAAGTTTAGCAGTGAGAGAATCTCCCAGAATTCACAATTTAAACACAGACAAAATATATTCAAATCTTTCCCACATCAAAGAGCATAGCCAAGACAATGAGATGTGTCCCAGGGGGTCCAACGTGTCAAACCACCTGCTGGCTGCATATCCTGTCAATCTGTGTAGGTTCTTGTGTTAGCCTTTTTTAAAAAAAAACACCTGGGAAGACCGGCCATGATGTCAAGTCACGTTCTGTATCGTGACATGAACCCGATATCGCGATTCAGGCCCTCCTCATGAGTGCGGAACTTGGCTATCAGTTTCTGCTCTATGATTTTGCGCTGTCGTGTATTTCGAAGGCCGCCTTGGAGAACGCTTACCCGCATATCCGAGGCTGAATGCCCCTGGCTGCTGAAGTGTTCCCCGACTGGGAGGCAACCCTCCTGCCTGGCGATTGTTGCGCGGTGTCCGTTCATACGTTGTCTCAGTGTCTGCATGGTCTCGCCGATGTACCATGCTCTGGAGCATCCTTTACTGCAACGTATCAGGTAGACAACGTTGGCCGAGTCACATGAGTATGTACCGTGTACCTGGTGGGTAGTGTCCTCACGTGTGATGATGGTATCTGTGTCCATGATTTGGCATGTCTTGCAGAGGTTGCCGTGGCAGGGTTGTGTGGTGTCTTGGTTGCTGTTCGCCTGAAAGATGGGTAATCTGCTGCGAACGATGGTACTTTTGAGGTTAGGCGGCTGCTTGAAGGCGAGTAGTGGAGATGGCCTTAGCAAGGTGTTCGTCGTCATCGATGACATGTTGAAGGCTGCGAAGAACATGGCGTAGTTTTTCCGCTCCGGGGAAGTACTGGACGACGTAGGGTACTCTGTTGGTTGTGTCCCGTGTTCATCTTCTGAGGAGGTCTATGCGGTTTTTCGCTGTGGCCCGTCGGAACTGTCGATCGACGAGTCGAGCGTCATATCCCGTTCTTACGAGGGCGTCTTTCAGTGTCCGTAGGTGTCCATCGCGTTCCTCCTCGTCTGAGCAGATCCTGTGTATTCGCAGGGCTTGTCCATAGGGGATGGCTTCTTTAACGTGGTTAGGGTGGAAGCTGGAGAAGTGGAGCATCGTGAGGTTGTCCGTGGGCTTGCGGTAGAGTGAAGTGCTGAGGCGTCCGTCTTTGATGGAGATTCGTGTGTCCAAGAATGAAACCGATTCTGAGGAGTAGTCCATGGTGAGTTTGATGGTGGGATGGAACCTGTTGATGCTATCGTGTAGTCCTTTCAGTGATCCTTCGCCGTGGGTCCAAAGGAAGAAGATGTCGTCGATGTATCTGGTGTACAGCGTTGGTTGGAGGTCCTGTGCAGCGAAGAAGTCTTGCTCGAACTTGTGCATGAAGATGCTGGCATATTGGGGTGCGAATTTGGTCCCCATGGCTGTTCCGTGTGTTTGGGTAAAAAAATGGTTGTCGAAGGTGAAGACATTGTGGTCAAGGATGAAGCGGATGAGTTGTAGGATGGCGTCCGGACATTGGCTGTTGTTGGTGTTGAGTACTGAGGCTGTCGCAGCGATGCCGTCATTGTGGGGGATATTGGTGTAGAGTGCCGATACGTCCATTGTGACGAGGAGTGTTCCTGGTTCAACTGGTCCATGGGTGCTGAGTTTCTGCAAGAAGTCTGTAGTGTCGCGACAGAAGCTGGGGGTTCCCTGTACGATGGGTTTCAGGATGCCCTCGACGTACCCAGAGAGGTTCTCACACAGGGTTCCGTTGCCTGATACGATAGGACGTCCGGGTGTGTTGGCTTTGTGTATCTTTGGGAGGCAGTAAAAGTCTCCTACGCGGGGAGTACGTGGGATGAGAGCGCGTAGGATGTTTTGAAGGTCTGGATCGAAGGTCTTGATCAGTCTATTGAGTTGGCGGGTGTGTTCTTTGGTCGGATCTGCGGGTAGCTGTCTGTAGTGTTCCTGGTTGTCCAGTTGTCGGTATGCTTCTTTGCAATAGTCCATTCTGTTCTGTATGACGATGGCTCCTCCTTTGTCCGCTGGTTTGATGACGATGTTGCGGTTGGTCTTGAGAGCGTGGATGGCGTTGCGTTGTGCTCGGGTGACATTCTGGACTGTCTTGTGAGTGCGGCTGATGAATCTGGCGTTGATGCATTTCCTGACAGCTTGAGCATACATGTCAAGCTTAGGGCAGCGACCCTCCGGAGGGGTCCAATTTGACTCTTTCTTCCTCGGTTGTAGCACTGCCTGCTGTTCCGGATCATTGATTGTCCCATTAGGAATGTTGCTGACATCTTGGGATTTGTGGTAGTATTCCCGGATCCTCATTCTCCTGATGAATTCCTCTGTGTCCGCCGCGAGACCGATGGGGTCCATTTTGGTGGTGGGGCAGAACTTGAGCCCTAGGGCGAGAACTTCGATTTCGTCTGGTTGAAGGGTGTGGTCCGACAGGTTGACGATGGACTTCCCTGTGGTTGCAACCGTGGTACCGGGGGAGGCTTGGTTGTAGCTGGTGGTTACGCCGAGTTTCTCAAGCTTCCTGTTCTTGATGCGCATGTAGGCAGCGTAGTTCCGTTGCCTCGTCTGTTTGGCGGTGTCTCGTAGCTGGTCTGCTGTGTCCTGAGCATGTCACGATACAGAACGTGACTTGACATCATGGCCGGTCTTCCCAGGTGTTTTTTTTAAAAAAAAGGCTAACACAAGAACCTACACAGATTGACAGGATATGCAGCCAGCAGGTGGTTTGACACGTTGGACCCCCTGGGACACATCTCATTGTCTTGGCTATGCTCTTTGATGTGGGAAAGATTTGAATATATTTTGTCTGTGTTTAAATTGTGAATTCTGGGAGATTCTCACTGCTAAACTTACCTGACGAAGGAGCGAACTGCTTCGAAAGCTTGTAAAATTAAATAAATCTGTTGGACTATAACCTGGTGTTGTGCGACTTCTCATTTTTGTCCACCCCAGTCCAACGCCGGCATCTCCACATCATGACTGACCCCAGTCAGTCACTGAATTTATCCCCGGGTTGAACTTCAATTTCAAAAATTGCGCGTGAATGACAATAAGTGACCGGTGGGCGCCGCGGGGGCTGGAGTGCATCGTCACCCCGGATTACCAAATTTTAATTTGATTTGTTAAGTTTCCTTTAAAGTTTTATTTAGTTACAGAGAATTGATTGGTTTACATTAAAAGAGGAAGCAGATAAATGATTGGTTTGAACAAAATAGTAAATAGTATGACAATAAGTGACCTGATTGGGTGAGTGAGAAACGCACGTGACCGTCACCCATGCCCCGCCCCTCGGTCGCGATTGGCTGAGTCTCGCTGTGTGGGTTTGCAGCGATTGGAGGGGCCGCTTGTCAATCAGAGTCCAGGGTCCCGGTCAGTCTGTGTCCCACTGGCTCTTTAAACAGAATCTCGCACCGCCTGTGATGCCGGGTTTCAGCTCATCAATGAACCTGTGGTCTCAGAGCCTTTGTACAGGGACAGGGAGACGGGTCACATTGCAAATCACACAGAGATCTTACACAGAATCTTCCTGCAGGATCTCCCCGTGCTGGGGGAACCCGGACTGCACCGACCCGGGCCAGAGTTCCTCAAATAATGGGGCCGGGGATTTCCTCAATCTCTGCCTGACCAGACTTGCAGCCTTCACTGAACAAACTCATCTGGGCCCCTCGCTCACCCCAGTGCCGGCTTTACAGCTGGGCTCAGACTTTATCCGTGGTCTGAACTATGACTGGAGGATACACTGGGGGCAGGTTTCCCTGGGCCTGGGCCTGGGCTCGGGTTGTTTTCTTTGGAACAGAGGTGGCTGAGGGGAGACTTGATTGAGGTGTATAAAATTTATGAGGGGCCGAGATAGAGTGGATAGGAAGGAACTATTTCTCTTAGCACAGAGGTCAATAACCATGGGACATAGATTTAAAGTAATTGGTAGAAGGATTAGAGGGGAGTTGAGGAGAACCTTTTCACCCAGAGGGGGCTGGTGACCTGGAACTCACTGCTTGAAAGGGTGGTAGAGGCAATGTGTACCAACTACAAGATGCACTGTACCTTCCCTCCAACAGCGCGGCGCTCCCTCAGTACTGACCCTCCAACAGTGCGGCACTCCCACAGTGCCTCCCCTCTGACAGCACGGCACTCGCTCAGTGCCTCTCCTATTACAGTGCTGCGCTCCCTCAGTCCTAACCCTCCGACAGTGCGGCACTCCCTCAGTGCCACCCCTCCGACAGTGCAGCGTTTCCTCGGTGCCTCCCTTCCGCCAGTGCAGTGCTCCCTCAGTCCTAACCCTCCGACAGTGCGGCACTCCCTCAGTGCCTCCCCTCCGACCTTGCGGTGCTCTCTCAATACTGACCCTCCGACAGTGCGACGTTCCCTCAGTACTGACCCTCCGACAGTGCGGCACTCCCTCGGTGCCTCCCCTCCGACAGCGCGGCACTCCCTCAGTGCCTCCCCTATTACAGTGCTGCACTCCCTCAGTCCTAACCCTCCGACAGTGCGGCACTCCCTCAGTCCTAACCCTCCGACAGTGCTGCGCTCCCTCAGTCCTAACCCTCCGACAGTGCGGCACTCCCTCAGTGCCACCCCTCCGACAGTATGGCATGCCCTCAGGACTGCCCCTCCGACAGTGCAGCGCTCCCTCAGTACTGCCCCTCTGACAGTGCGGCGCTCCCTCAGTACTGCCCCTCCGACAGTGCGGCGCTCCCTCATTACCGCCCCTCCGACAGTGCAGCGCTCCCTCAGTACTGCCCCTCCGACAGTGCGGCGCTCCCTCAGTACTGCCCCTCCGACAGTGCGGCGCTCCCTCAGTACTGCCCCTCCGACAGTGCGGCGCTCCCTCAGTACTGCCCCTCCGACAGTGCGTCACTCCCTCAGTACTGACCCTCCGACAGTGCGGCGCTCCCTCGGTGCCTCCCCTCCGACAGTGCGGCACTCCCTCAGTGCCTCCCCTCCGACAGTGCGGCACTCCCTCAGTGCCTCCCCTCCGACAGTGCGGCACTCCCTCAGTCCTAACCCTCCGACAGCACAGTGCTCCCTCAGTACCTCCCCTCCGATAGTGCAGCACGCCCTCAGGACTGCCCCTCGGACAGTGCAACACTCCCTCAGTACTGACCCTCCAATAGAGCAGAGCTCACACAGGATTGCCTCTCTGACATTGCTGCACTCCGTCAGGTTTGCCCCTCCGACAGTGCGACGCTCCCTCAGTACTGACTCTCCGACAGTGCCGCGCTCTCTCACTGCTGACCCTCCGACAGTGCGCCGCTCCCTCAGTGCCTCCCCTCTGACCGTGCAGCGCTCTCTCAATGCTGACCCTCCGACAGTGCGGCGATCCCTCAGTGCCGCCCCTCCGGCAGTGCGGCGATCCCTCAGTGCCTCCCCTCCGACAGCGCGGCGCTCCCTCAGTACTGCCCCTCCGACAGTGCAGCATTCCCTCAGGACTGCCCCGCCAACAGTGTGGCGCTCCCTCAGTACTGCCCCTCTGACAGTGCAGCACTCCCTCAGTGCCTCCCCTCTGACAGTATGGCATGCCCTCAGGACTGCCCTTCCGACAGTGCGGCGCTCCGTCAGTACTGCCCCTCTGACAGTGCGGCACTCCCTCTGTACTGGATGCTAAGTCTGGGTTATGGGCTGCAGTCTCTGGAGTGGGACTTACTGAGGGAGTGCCGCATTGTTGGAGGTACCATATTACAGATGAGATGTTAAAACAAGACTCCTCTCCCCTCTGAGGTGCATGTCAAAGATCCCACCTCCCTGCTCGAAAAAGAGCAGGTGAGTTCTCCCTCATGTCCTGGCCAATATATATTCTTCAAACAATGTCACTATAAAATAAGCAATTACCTGATTGGTGTTGGTGGGAAATTTTTGTGCACAAATTGGCTGTTGCATGTCCTACATTACAACAGTGACTACGCTTCATTGGCTGTGAATGCTTTGGGAAGTCCACAGGTTGTGAAAGGCGCTATAGAAATGCAAGATCTTTTTATTTTCAGTCGGCAGTTATTGGTTTAGTGAGTGCATTGGATCAGGTCACAGCTTCGATCATTTCAGATTGAATTCATTCTATTATGTACAAAATGCAGATTTACACTATATACAAACACAGATTTACACTATACAGTATTTCTCAGTACATTATCTGTGTCCATCCCCGGGACACACCGACCCCCGCACAGGGCACGCAACATTCTCTTACTCCCAGTCGCCGCCATTTCTTTCTCACTCAGAGGCAGTTATGAACAAATTAGCAATAGAACAAAACAGAAAAAAAACAAAGGCAAAAGAGAGATAAACAAATAGACAGGAAAAAGTACAAAAACCAGACACATACAGTCAGAAATCACCTTCAACACAAGGCCCCCCTGTTCCCCAGAGATGCTTCCCAAGTAGTTTGACTTCTCCCAGATCTCCACCTTCCCACACAGTCTGTTCAGGCTGGAGGCAGACTGCTGGAATACGGGAGTGTGAACGGGAAGTGCAGACACCAGGGTGTAATGAAGGCAGGAGGTGAGGTAGCTGATGCAGTGAGTGTGTAGCACTGCACAAGTTCCAGCTCACACAGCGCTAGGCAGATCTCCAGGACCCACACAGCGAGGCTCAGGCTCTCCTCCTCGCAGGGAACTTCTCGACTCCTCAATTTCTTGTTTTCCTCCACCTAAAATAAAGAGAATTTCACAATAAATGTTGACACCTGCTGATGAACCAGGAAGGATTGAATCCTTCCCTAGGATTACTGGGGACACGGGACACACGCTTGGGGACAGGTTTCTCTGGGCTGTGTAGTAACAGTGAGAGTGTGTTCGCAATTCACTAGAAATAGTGAACAAAGGAAATCTTCAGACACGTTCACACTGTCAGTACAGCGACAAGAGGGATTCTGGGCCCCATTGTGAAACTGGGCATTGGCTTATACATGGAGCAGCTGTACACAGGAGACACACACACACCCCATTAATACATAAAGGAGCCGTGTACTGTACAGGACACACACCCCATTAATACATCAAGGAGCCGTGTACTGGACAGGACACACACCCCATTAATACATCAAGGAGCCATGTACTGTACAGGACACACCCCATTAATACATCAAGGAGCCGTGTACTGTACAGGACACACCCCATTAATACATCAAGGAGCCGTGTACTGTACAGGACACACCCCATTAATACATCAAGGAGCCGTGTACTGTACAGGACACACCCCATTAATACATCAAGGAGCCGTGTACTGTACAGGACACACACCACATTAATACATCAAGGAGCTGTGTACTGTGCTGTCCTGTACAGACTGTCTGTGCTGCTCTGAAACATCAGCTCTTTGACCAGGCCAGTCAGGTTCCCCAGTTTACAGCTCATGTTCAGGAGCTGACTCAATCGGAGCCACATTGAACCAGGTCAGAGTTCAGACTGTACTGTCCAGGCCAGGCCGTGGGTTATAACAGAGCAGGAGCCCACTGGATGTCAATGGGAGAATTCGCTCACCCTATACCCTGCAGGTACTGTGCTGTGTTCCAGTAGAAGTGGCAGATCCAGGCTGACGTCTGAAGTGACTGCAACACGGAATATGCTGGGAGTCACTGATGGACATTTTAACTGGTAGCTGGGATTGTGCGTTGTGTGGGTCAGTGGGCAGGTTACCCTCTGCAGAAAATGCCTGAAAGCCAAGCAGGGGGTGGGGGAGTGGAGAATCTCAGAGTCAGTGTGAAGAATTTAAGTGTGGGGGGTGCGGTCAGATTTCTGGGGTGCGAGTGGGGACCATGAGATACCTGGCTGGGGAGGGTATTGCACCAGCCCCTCCGTCACTCTCCCACACCCAGAACTTCAGGCAACTGAGGCCGCCACTGTTTCTACCCCCATGAAGGGCCCCCTCCAGTGGGCGGTCAGCACTGGTGGAGAAACACAGGCCAATTCAGACTCGAATCTTTCAGGACTGTCTGACATTCCTGAACATGAAGCACTTAATGTTGTGGACGGGGGGTGACTGGGTATCACAGTGAGGCCCCCACACTGGCCCTTCTCCTCACAGGCCTGGGCTCGAAGTCAAGCCACGCGAATGGGTGAACGTGTTCTCCGGCTGGAAGGCACCATGTTTGAGTCAAGGCCTGCGGAACAGGCCCACAGTACAGGACAAGCAGAATTGATGGAATCTGTGTCTCAGTTACAGACAATTCTCGCCGCCCATCGCCATTTCCTCACCACCAAACATTGCACATCGACTCATGTGACTTCCTCAGTTCTACATTAGTGGAGAAGGAAGAGGAATGAAGAGACGGAAGATGATACTCACGGCTCAGTGTAGAATTTCTGATTCGTTCCCTCCCCAACACAACAGAAACGAGTATCACGAGGGAGATTACAGGAACAAGGACAAGGACAGCAATCCAATGATTCCTGGGCCCTTGAAGAAATAAAGTCATTGCGTTGGACCTCTAACTTCCATTTAATACTCAATTATTATATACAAACCCTCGGAGCATTCTCCCAGAATCAGGATCTGTACACACAACTTCATTCACCCCTCCCTACCACCCTCAGTCCCAGGGGGCTGTTACAGGGTGTCCGGTACCACCTTCACCCGTCAGTATCAGTGGGATATTCCACTGTGTGGGGCACCACACTGAAGCTCCTTGCTCTCCTCCTCCAGTGAGTGACACTTTACAGCGACCAGGAACCAACAGGTTGATTTTACTGTCGGCCCTCGCCCAGAGACCCCCAGACCAGTTTCCCCCACCGACCCCAGTCACTCATTTTCAAACCTTGTTCTTCGATCCTGTGCTCCCTACACAGAGCCTCCCCAGACTGGAGCACAGGTCGGAGAATCGGCCTTTGTGTTCTAGCGCTGCCCTCCAGCAAGGCCCTGGAACCACAGATCGCTGAATTTGTCCTCTCATTCTCAAACTGTTAAGGGAGCCTAGTTTGTAACACTTCTGGTTCGGAGCAGGATGATGCTCAGTGAGCAATGAAACTGCGATTTAATGGGTGCAAAAAGATAAACGACATGATGGGACACCCCCACCCTCCCCCCGCCGCCTCCAGGAGACTGAGGGACCCTGAGAATATTGGGACATCTGAACTGGGACAATATTACCCGGGTCTTTCACTCACTCACCCCTGGCTCGGTCCCCATCACACAGCTCTGCTGTGAATGGGTCGCTGGTTTGTTCACTGACTGGGTTCTCCGCGATGCACGTGTAGGTGTGACTCTCCTGCTCACTAGTGTCCTCGAGCTGTAGCACGGCTCCGTGAAATGTGGAATTCCCAACACCACCAGCTGATTGCATTTTCCACCGACAGGTGACCTTTGTTCCTCTGGCAGTTGAACAGTTCAGTTTGAGGTTTGATGAGCAGTTCCCAGTGATCACAACCACCGGCTGGGACACAGGCTCTGAAAGACAGGAAAATCCCTTCAATAACTTCAGCGGCAGGATTAATCCTGACTGACCGAGGGAGCGCCGCACTGTCGGAGGAGCTTGCTTTCATATGAGATATTCACCACCTCCGCCAATGCTTTGACCCCATTTCCCCTCATCAGAATTGCAAATATAGAAGATTAATCGTAACATGGACCATGATCGCGATGGGGACCAGCCCAAATGAGGGCAGGAATCCTTCCTTCACAAAAATAGTCAATGAAATATCTTCAATGCCACACTTTGACTTGAAGTCGATCAGATTTTTGTATTTCTGATCTTAGATAAAAAACAGAAATATAAAACTCAAGCAAAACCTGCGGAGTGATCTCCATCAATAACGGTCAACACCAGATGGAAACTGGATATTTAATACACTGAAATATACAGAATACATTCTCAATGGTGAGAGACTAGGAGCTGTGGAGGAGCAAAGGGATTTGGGTGTCGAAGTGCACATCGCTGAAAGCTGGTGAACAAGAACAACATGTGATCAAAGGCTAATGGGATGTTGGCCTTTATCTCTGGGGTTGGAACACCAAAGTGAGGAAGTGATTCTTCTGTTGTACAGAGCCTTGGTTAGGCCTGCTTTGTATTTTGAATGGCCCGCGTGGCCACTTAATAAAGAGGCCGCGCATCACCAAAAAAAAATTACAGGGAACATTGGCCTGCTCCCGTTGCTATATCCGGGGGGTTAGCAATTAGCATTCTGACTGGTCTCTCGATACTCACCAAACACACACAGTTGAAACAGATCCCGGGCATTGTTCCTCAGCTGTTTTCCAAGGTAGTCCGTCTGTATCTCATACATCCCATCGTCATCAAGTTTGACATTCTGTAGCTCAAAAAAGCCATCTTGGTGGAACTGAACCCGGTGTTTGTAGTAAGGGTGGGTCACATACGGCCTCTCCGGCTGGTCAGAGTTCCAAGCCATGATTTTAAGACTGACCGGCGATCTGCGTCTAAATGTCACTTCATACTTCTCATCGCTACGGTGATTGATTGGAAACCTGATGTGTTCTCCAATGGAGAGATTAGTGACAGTGTTCGGGGAGGCTGGTATTGATGCTCTGCACAGTGTAATACAGTGAAGGGCTGGAATGGAAAGGAACAGATCACAGAGGGACTGAACAATGAGCATATATTATATATTTTTTTGACGTAGGTGCAGGAGGTCGGTCATTAAGCCCTCGAGCCTGCTCCGCCATTCAATAAGATCATGGCTGATCTGATCATGGCCTCAAGTCCACTTCTCTGCCCGCTCCCCATAACCCTCGACTCCCTTATCATTCTAAAATCTCTCTCTCTCCACTTTAAATATATTCAATGACCCAGCCTCCACAGCTCTCTGGGGAAGAGAATTCCAAAGATTCACGACCCTCAGAGAAGAAATTCCTCCTCATTTCCGATTTTAAAGGGTGCCCCCTTATTCTGAAATTATGCCCCCTAGTTCTAGATTCCCCCACGAGGGGAAACATCCTCTCTGCATCTACCCTGTCAAGCCCCTCAGAATCTTATATATTTCAATAAGATTCCCTCTCATTCTTCTAAACTCCAATGAGTATAGGCCCAACCTGCTCAACCTTTCTTCATAAGACAACCCCTTCATCTCCGGAATCAACCTCGTGAACCTTCTCTGAACTGCCCCCAATGCAAGTATATCCTTCCTTAAATAAGGAGACTAAAACTGTACGCAGTACTCCAGGTGTGGTCTCACCAGCGCCCTGTACAGTTCGAACAGGACTTCCCTACTTTTATACTCCATTCCCTTTGCAATAAAGGCCAACATTCCATTTGCCTTCCTAATTACTTGCTGTACCTGCATGCTAACTGTTTGATTCACAGAATGACAGAATCCCCACAGTGCAGATAGAGGCCATTTTGGCCCATCGAGCCTGCACCGACACATATCCCACCCTATCCCCGTAACCCCACGTATTTAATCCCCCTAACACTAAGGGTCAATTTATCATAGCGAAATCAACCTAACCCGCATTCATGTACAAGGAGCCCCCAGATTCCTCTGTACCTCAGCATTTTGTAATCTCCCCCAATTTAAATAATAATTTGCTTTTTTATTTTTCCTACCAAAGTGGATAATCTCGCATTTTCCCACATTAAACTCCATCTGCCAGATTTTCGCCCACTCACTTAGCCTATCTATATCCCTTTGGAGGGTCTTTACCATCTCCACACAATTTGCTTTCCCACCTATCTTTGTATCATGAACAAATTTAGCTACATTACACTCAGTCCCTTCATCCAAGTCATTAATATAGATTGTAAATAGTTGAGGCCGCAGCACTGATCCCTGCGGCACCCCACTAGTTACAGTTTGTTAACCTGAAAATTACCCATTTATCCCGACTCTGTTTTCTGTTAGTTAGCCAATCCTCTCTCCATGCTAATACGTTACCCCCAACCCCGTGAGCTCTTATCTTGTGTAGTAACCTTTTATGTGGCACCTTATCGGATGCCTTCTGGAAATCCAAATACACGACATCTACTGGTTCCCCTTTATCTGCCCTACTCGTTACATCCTCAAAGAACTCCAGCAAATTTGTCAAACATGATTTCCCGTTCATAAAACCATGCTGACTCTGCTTGACCATATTATGATTTTCTAAATGTCCTGCTATCACTTCCTAAATGATGGACTCCAGCATTTTTCCAATGACAGATGTTAGGCTAACTGGTCGATAGTTGCCTGCTTTCTGTCTCCCTCCTTTCTTAAATAGGGGCGTTACATTTGCGGTTTTCCAATCCGCTGGGACCTCTGCAGAATTCAGGGAATTTTGGTTGATTACAACCAATGCATCCACTATCCCTGTAGCCACCTCTTTTGAGGCTCTAGGATGCAGGCCATCAGGTCCAGGGGACTTGTCCACCTTTAGTCCCATTAGTTTGCCTAGTACTTTCTCTCTAGTGATAGTGATTGTTTTAAGTCCCCCCCCCCCCACCCCACCCCAATAGCCCCTTGGTTATCCATTATTGGGATGGTTTTAGCGTCTTCTACCTTGAAGACTGAAGTGGGGAAATAGTTAAAATGACATTGCTGGCAGTTTCACTGAATGGTGTAAGAAAGACAGGGGCTAACATGAAAGGCCACATCCATAAAGATGTGGTCAAAGATAGCTGACCTTTGAAGACCAAAAGCAATTAAGTGGAGACAGGGTGTTTAGCATTTCAACTGGCCGTAAGAGCTTTATTATCTGGGTCATATTCCAAGGTATCTATTAATCAGCGTTCAGCAGTTTGAGTGATTGATTGAGGAGGCAGCTTACACATGTTTACCTCAGGACATGTAACCAATCCGTGAAGGTGCATGCGGGCCAAGATCCAATCAGGTTCCAGGAATGAATTGTGCATGAGCCTGCCACGTGTATTTTAATGTATAAAAATGTAGTGTCTGCTGTAACAATTTGGAGAAGTCTCCTGGCACGCCAGTAGAGATTGTCTCCCCACCGGTGTGATAAAGACAACTTGACTATCGATCTGAAGACCTTGTGTCGAGTGTTGGTTTAAAATACTCCACAACAAAATATTTGTTCAAGGTCTCCGCCATTTCCCTGTTTCTCTATATAAAGCTAAACAGTGCGGAAGGATTGGTCTGGATCCATGGCTTCGGCCACCGAGGGGTCCAGATGGAGTTCATTTCACCCAACCAGATAGTGAGCAGTATGACCTTACAGAAACTTCAGCGATATTTACTATCAATGGATCATTAAAGTACCTGCAAACAGCCTGAGGATTTCCACTGCTTTCCAGTCAGAATATTTCATCCTTTGTTCCAAGGTGTCCCGAGTCTCCTCTCTGCGATCACACCTTGCTGTAGTGGATTCTGAAAATAGCAGTGATTCTGTAGAAAAGTAACAGACTTCAATCTGTGCAATGATGGTAGATTTACAAATTCATTCTGCAATCAGGCCTAAAACCACCTTTTTAAAAATAAAGGCAAAGCATTTCTATGCACACTAGAGCGAGATTGTTTTATGCTGATCAAGGTGAGGGACATCAGAACAACACCTTTTTGTCCAGTTTTAACTTATTGGCTCCTTTTAGCTCAACAGTTAAACACCAGCTCAACTCATCATGTCCCACCCCAGATTGATGTTATCAGTTGCCCAATAATTTGCTTACAAGAAAGAATGAAGTACTTTTGAAGAGTAGTCACTGTTGTAATGTAGGGAAACATAGCAGCCAAGTTGCACACAGGAAGATCCCATAAGCAGCAATGTGATAATGACCAGATAATCTGTTTTAGTGCTGTTGGTTGAGGACAGCAGGAGATCTCCCCTGCTCTTATTCCAATAGTGGCCATGGGATCTTCGACATCCACCCGAGAGCAGATGATGCCTCCGTTTAACATCTCATCCAAAATCAGCACCTCTGACAGGGCAGCACTCCCTCAGTACTGCACTGAAGTGTCAGCTTGGATTATCGGTTCATCTCTTTCAAACCTTTTGAGGCAAAGTGACCCCCGAAAAATGTAATGGTGCTGGCAGCATAGGCAAGAGGATAAAATACACACAGAGAAAAGGAGGTCCACAATGAGCAATGAAACGTAAAGCAGAGCAGGAACAAGACAAACAGGAGAAAGAATGGTGCACAGACAAAGAGCAGAAAACATTGTAGATTCGAGGCAGACAAGGAGAAATCATCAACAAGAAACAGACAGGAAAGACAGCACAACCCTGCTGCTGAACTGACTCAGAAACACACATTGACAGCGAGTTCACCAAGTGAGGGTACAGATCATTTAGCCCAGAACTCTGCTGGGAATCATTTCATTAAGTCCAATTTGATGTCACTTTTTAAAGGGGATGATATCTATAGTTTCTTTTTATAAAAGAGCTTCAGTTAACACAGCCCCTCAAGTGGATGAAACAAGTGTGAGCTGCTGCCATCAGTTCACATTAAAGTGCTCACTGCTTTACCTTGCAGAGATCCAGTGGACAGTACAGACTGTGAAATGTGCTGTTTCAAACACTCAGCATTTAATACCCGGGGCACAGAAACTGGAAAACACCAAACAGTACTGCGAGAATTTAGGAGGTGCATTTGGAAATGATGGGGAGCATGTGCCAAATTACAATAGTCTGTGTCAATGAACATTAAGAGAGCGACATCGGGAAGCAGTTCCAGATGATTCAAGGATGCAAATACTGGACAATGGCATCTACAAACTGGACACAGTAATTAATGACTATTCCAACGCACTCCTGGCCGGCCTCCCACATTCTACCCTACGTAAACTTGAGGTCATCCAAAACTCGGCAGCCCGTGTCTTAACTCGCACCAAGTCCCATCACCCCGGTGCTCGCAACGCCTGTGATGCCGGTTAAGCAGCGCCTCGATTTCAAAATATCTCATCCTTGTTTTCAAATCCCTCCATGGCCTCGCCCCTCCCCGATCCCTGTAATCTCCTTCACCCCACACCCCCACCCCCCAGATATCTGCACTCCTCTAATTCTACCCTCTTGAGCATCCCTGATTATATTCGCTCAACCATTGGTGGCCGTGCCTTCTGTTGCCTGAGGCCCTAAGCTCTGGAATTCCCTGCCTAAACCTTTTCTCTTTCCTCCTTTAAGACGCTCCTTAAAACCTACCTCTTTGACCAAGCTGTCCTAATTTCTCCTTAAGTGGCTCAGTGTCACATTTTTTTCTTATATTAATCCTGTGCAGCACCTTGGGACGTTTTACTACATTAAAGGCGCTATATAAATACAAGTTGTGGTTGAGTGATTCCCAGGGACAGTCGCTGTAGACGATGTCCTTACCTTGTAATAATGGATCAATGGGAGCCGCTCCTTGCAGACACTTTCAGCACCGACCCGCTCACTGACTGACCGCATGATCCCAGTCACTGAATTTATCCCCGGGATCATCTCCCGTTCAAAAATAATGCATGTTTACTGTTTCCCATGACAACTGGAGCACTGATTGGGTGAGATTGACCCACGTGACTTTCAGCTCGTGTTTCATTTGTCAAACGTGCCCGGTCCCTCGGTCCCGATTGGCTGAGTCCCGCTGTGTGGGTTTGCAGCGATTGGAGGGGCCGCTTGTCAATCAGAGTCCAGGGTCCCGGTCAGTCTGTGTCCCACTGGCTCTTTAAACAGAATCTCGCACCGCCTGTGATGCCGGGTTTCAGCTCATCAATGAACCTGTGGTCTCAGAGCCTTTGTACAGGGACAGGGAGACGGGTCACATTGCAAATCACAGAGAGATCTTACACAGAATCTTCCTGCAGGATCTCCCCGTGCTGGGGGGAACCCGGACTGCACCGACCCGGGCCAGAGTTCCTCAAATAATGGGGCCGGGGATTTCCTCAATCTCTGCCTGACCAGACTTGCAGCCTTCACTGAACAAACTCATCTGGGCCCCTCGCTCACCCCAGTGCCGGCTTTACAGCTGGGCTCAGACTTTATCCATCTGCCCAAGGCACACGGGAAAAGTGTCAGAAACGGGAAAGCACCACATGGTACTGCGAGAATTTAGAAGTGGAGAATGATGGGGAGCATGTTACAAATTACAATAGTCTGTGTCAATGAACATTAGGAGCGTAACACCCGGAAGCAGTTCCAGGTGATTTAAGGACACCATTACCTGATCTGCAATGCAAGAGTTAGATGAATGAGCAGATCACCCTGTCACCTCAAGTGTCAGGGTCTCAGTGACCAAACGGGCAGTTCCACCCCCACAATCAGCTGGCAGGAGTCCACCCAGACAGATGGGCAGCCACAGCCCTTCAAGGTGTCAACTTTTGCTCAGTGGTTGCAACTCTTGCCTCTGAACCAGAACATCGTGGGTTCAAACCTCACTCCACCTGTGCGAATGGCACCTACAAGCTGGACACTGAGTGATTCCCAGGGACAGTCGCGCTACACAGTGTCCTTACCTTGTAATAATGGATGAATGGGAGCCGCTCCTTGCAGACACTTTCAGCACCGACTGACTCACTGCATGACCCCAGTCACTGAATTTATCCCCGGGTTCATCTTCAAATCAAAAAATGCTTGTTTTTACGCGTCATGGACAACAAGGGACCTGATTGGCTGAGTGAGTGACTGCCACCCATGCCCCGCCCCTCGGTCCCGATTGGCTGAGCCCTGCTGTGTCGATTTAAAATCGTGTTGTGGAGATGCCGGTGTTTTTTTTTGACGGTTTAAATATTTTTATTCAAATACAATAATACCTGTACAACTCATCAATTACATAGTAAATCCATTACATAGCAAATCCATTACATTCATCCATCACTGTAAAACATAAAGCCTTAAAAACAGCCTTATAGTTAATATAAATGCAATGATTAATTTTACAAATAATCAATAATGTTTACAGGACAAATACCCTTAAACAATACCACACAACTTTTTAGATTTAAAATAATAAATCTCAAAGTTAACTCCACATAAAACAAAAACCATTTCAACACCACAGTGTACAAACACATAGCACCATCATAATCCAATTAAATGCTACAGATAACACTTATTCCAATAAACCAAGAAAAAACCCGTTTTACGCCAGTCCTACTGGCATTGTTCATTCGATCATTCATTCAATTGTTCGTTCGTTCATTCAAGCGTTCGTTCGATCGAGCGTAAGTTCCAATATGTATGTATGAATGCGTGCGTGCGTATCATTTGTCTAAGTGCGCGCCTGCGTGCGTTCGCTCGATTATCGTTCATTTGATCGTTCACCACGCGATCATTCGTTCACTGGAGTGTAAGTTCCAATGTGCATGCTTGCGTTCACTCGAATTGTTCGTTCGACCACTACTCCATGAGGTCGTTCGTTCGATCGAGTGTAAGTTCCAATATGTATGTCTGAGTGTAAGTTCCAATATGTATGTCTGACTAAGTGCGCGCCTGCGTGCGTTCGCTCGAATCGTTCGTTCTATCACTGCACAAGTGATCATTCGTTCGATCGAGTGCAAGTTCCAATATGCATGAATGCGTGCGTCCGTTCGTTCAATAAATGAGATGCCGGTGTTGGACTGGGGTGGACAAATGTGAGAAGTCGCACAACACCAGGTTATACTCCAACAGTTTTATTTGAAATCACAAGCTTCCGGAGCGCTGCTCCTTCGTCACTTCACCTGACGAAGGAGCAGCGCTCCAAAAGCTTGTGATTTCAAATAAAACTGTTGGACTATAACCTGGTGTTGAGCGACTTCTCAGATTTAAAATCGAGTGGGGCTGGATCCAGGCAACTGGTGGTAGAATCAGTAGAACTTCAGCTAAATTCTTCATTTATTTTCCTCAAAAGAGGAGTGCGCGTCAAGTCCAGTTCATCAATAATGTCAAAAGGTAATATAAATACTTCAGGTTCAGATAAAAATATAGAAAATCAGAACAAAATCATTGATTAAAATACAGCAGAAGTGATAAAAACCAAGGACTGTGATAAGCTAAAACGTGTGTTTAAAAACAACCTCAGGGTTTATTGCCAAATGAAAAGTTCTATACATGAATGCACTAAGAAGAAATACAACAAGAGAATTCGAAGAGCAACTTCAGCTAAAATCGCATGGCGTAGTGACCATCACTGTGACCTGGCTACAAGCTGGGCTTGACTGGGAGATATTCCGGGTTAAGAACATGAGAAATAGGAGCAGGAGTCGGCCATATGGCCCCCCGAGCATCCCCATCAGGCGACTGTGGAGCTCCTAATTAGACCCTGGCGCACATCATTGAACACTGCCCACAGAGGAAATTCGCAGGCAGCATACAAGATATCCACGCTGCTACGCCGGAAGCTTTGGCCTGGATATCTGACTTAGATATGGACATTTGATTTGCTTTGCTACTACCATACGAAAGAAGAAGAAGAATTGCAGCATTAGAAAGAGAGCAGGCCATCTTGGATTTACTCATGAGTAATGAGCCTGAATTAATCAATAATCTAATGGGAAGGGAACATCCACCACCTTAAACATTCACTCCCTCCACCTCCGGCGTACCATGACCGCAGTGTGTACTAACCACAAGATGCACTGCAGCAACTCGCCAAGGCTCCTTCGGCAGCACCTCCCAAACCTGTGACTTCTACAACAACAACAACTTGCATTTATATAGTGCCTTTAAAGTAGTAAAATGTCCCAAGGCACTACACAGGAGTATTTTAAGACAAAAAATTTGACAGTGAGCCACATAAGGATAAATTAGGGCAGGAGACCAAAAGCTTGGTAAAGGAGGTAGGTTTTAAGGAGCATCTTAAAAGAGGAAAGAGAGGTAGCGAGGCAGAGAGGTTTAGGCAGGGAATTCCAGAGCTTGGGGCCCAGGCAGCTGAAGGCACGGCCACCAAAGGTTGAGCGATTATAATCAGGGATGCTCATGAGGGCAGAATTAGAGGAGCGCAGATATCTCGGGGGGGGGGGGGGGTGGCGGGTGAGGAAGGGGGTTGTGGGGCTGAAGGAGATTACAGAGATAGGAATGGGCGAGGCAATGGAGGGATTTGAAAACAAGGATGAGAATTTTGAAATTGAGGCTTTGCTTAACCGGGAGCCAATGTAGGTCAATGAGCACAGGAGAGATGGGCGAACGGAACTTGGTGCGAGTTAGGACACGGGCAGCCGAGTTTTGGATGACCTCAAGTTTACGTAGGGTGGAATGTGGGAGGCCAGCCAGGAGAGCATTGGAATAGTCAAGTCTAGAGGTAACAAAGGCATGGATGAGGGTTTCAGCAGTGGATGAGCTGAGGCAAGGGCGAGGACGGGCGATGTTACGGAGGTGGAAGTAGGCAGTGTTTGTTATGCTGCGGATATGTGGTCGGAAGCTCATTTCAGGGTCAAATATTACACCAAGGTTGCGAACAGTGTGGTTCAGCCTCAGACAGATGTTAGGAAGAGGGATGGAGTCAGTGGCTGGAGAACGGAGTTTGTGGTGGGGACCGAAAACAATGGCTTCGGTCTTCCCAATATTTCATTGGAGAAAATGTTTGCTGTATGTCGGACAAGCAGTCTGACAATTTAGAGACCATCGAGAGTCTCAGGATACGGGGTAGGACATTTAGGACTGAGATGAGGAGAAATTTCTTCACTCAGAGGGTGGTGAACCTGTGGAATTCTCTACCATAGAAGGCTGTGGAGGCCAAGTCACTGAATATATTTAAGAAGGAGATAGATAGATTTCTAGACACAAAAGGCATTAAGGGGTATGGGGAGAGAGCAGGAATATGGTATTGAGATAGCGGATCAGCCATGATCATATTGAATGGCGGAGCAGGCTCGAAGGGCCGAATGGCCTACTCCTGCTCCTATTTTTCTATGCTTCTATGAGTGAAGTAGTGGTGAGGTAGAGCTGGGTGTCGTCAGCGTACATGTGGAAACTGACGCTGTCAGAGTCATAGTTATACAGCACAGAAAGAGGCCCTTCGGCCCATCATGTCCACGCCGGCCATCAAGCCCTGTCTATTCTAATCCCATTTTCCAGCACTTGGACCGTAGCCTTGTATGCTATGGTGTTTCAAGTGCTCATCTAAATGCTTCTTGAATGTTGTGAGGGTTCCTGCCTCTACCACCCTTTCAGGCAGTGAGTTCCAGATTCCAACCACCCTCTGGGTGAAAAAGTTTTCCCTCAAATCCCTTCTAAACCTCCAGCCCCTTACCTTGAAACTATGCCTCCTGGCTATTGACCCCTCTATTTTGTACACCTCATTCAGGTCCCCCCTCAGCCTTCTCTGCTCTAAGGAAAGCAACCCCAGCCTCTCCAGTCTCTCTTCATAGCTGAAACGCTCCAGCCCAGGTAACATCCTGGTGAATCTCCTCTGCACCCTCTCCAATGCAATCACATCCTTCCTATAGTGTGGCGACCAGAACTGCACACAGTATTCCAGCTGTGGCCTAACTAGCGTTTTGTACAGCTCCATCATAACCTCCCTGCTCTTATATTCTATGCCTCAGCTAATGAAGGCAAGTATCCCATATGCCTTTTTAACCACCTTATCTACCTGTCCTGCTGCCTTCAGGGATCTATGTACATGCACACCAAGGTCCCTCTGATCCTCTGTCCTTCCTCGGGTCCTACCATTCATTGTGTATTCCCTTGCCTTGTTAGTCCTCCCAAAATGCATCACCTCACACTTTTCAGTGTTAAATTCCATTTGCCACTGTTCTGTCCCATCTAACCATATCGTCCTGTAGCCTGAGGCTTCCCTCCTCGCTATTTACCACTCCACCAATTTTCGTGTGATCTGCGAACTTACTGATCATACCTCCTACTGTGTTTTTGGATGAAGTCACCAAGGGGCAGCATGTAGATGAGAAATAAGAGGGGGTCAAGGATAGATCCTTGGGAGACCACAGAGGTAACGG
The DNA here is from genome assembly GCA_030390025.1 of Squalus acanthias. Taxonomy (NCBI): domain Eukaryota; kingdom Metazoa; phylum Chordata; class Chondrichthyes; order Squaliformes; family Squalidae; genus Squalus; species Squalus acanthias. The sequence goes on along the minus strand of JASTWF010000257.1, from coordinate 628,923 downwards.
TGCGGGAGTGGGAAGAGAAGCCATTGCAGGTGATTCACTGGCTACGAATCGATAGAGCACTTACAGGCTCGCTGATTGACTGGGAGCTTGCAGTCACTGAATTTATCCCCGGGTTCATCTTATTTTAAAAAATGCTTGTTTACCAGGTCAATGACAATAAGGAAACTGATTAGGTGAGTGACTGTCACCCAGTGTTTCATTTTCACCCATACCCCGCCCCACGGCTGAGCCGCGCTGTATCGGCTTACAGCGATTGGAGGGCCGATTGTCAGTGATATTGGAGCCTCCGGCTCATGACCCGACCACCGCCACAGGGAGCGGCTGAATAGGAAATCCCTCAGGGCTGGAGGCTAGGGGAAGAGAAGCAGACTGGGGAATTGCAATCCCGAGTACTCAGCATTTAATACCCGGGGCACAGGGAAAAACATCAGAAACTGCAAAGCACCGCACGGTACTGCGAGAATATAGAAGATGTGTTTGGAAATGATGGGGTGCATGTGTCAAATTCCAATAGTCTGCGTCAATGAACATTAAGTTGCAGACACTTTCAGCACCGACCCGCTCACTGACTGACTGCATGATCCCAGTCACTGAATTTATCCCCGGAATCATCTTCAATTCAAAAAATGCTTGTTTACCGCGTCCATGACAACCAGGGACCTGATTGGGTGAATGAGTAACTCACGTGACTGTCACCCAGTGTTTTATTTGTCACTAATGCCCCGGCCCGCCCCTCGGTCCCGATTGGCTGAGTCCCGCTGTGTGGGTTTGCAGCGATTGGAGGGGCCGCTTGTCAATCAGAGTCCAGGGCCCCGGTCAGTCTGTGTCCCACTGGCTCTTTAAACAGAATCTCGCACCGCCTGTGATGCCGGGTTTCAGCTCATCAATGAACCTGCGGTCTCAGAGCCTTTGTACAGGGACAGGGAGACGGGTCACATTGCAAATCACAGAGATCTTACACAGAATCTTCCTGCAGGATCTCCCCGTGCTGGGGGGAGCCGGACTGCACCGACCCGGGCCAGAGTTCCTCAAATAATGGGGCCGGGGATTTCCTCAATCTCTGCCTGACCAGACTTGCAGCCTTCA